>JAWPHD010011283.1:0-85345 GCA_037043455.1 Cyrtodaria siliqua
CCACCCACCCATAATTATTTAAGACAAAACTGAAAATATATTACCGTATTTTACCTTGTATACTACGCACCCGTGTATAGTACGCACCCCCTTCTCGAAGGTCAAAACTGGGGTAAAAAAGTTGTTTCCGTGTATAGTACGCATCAAAATATTATGCTTTCTTTTTCAGATAAAGGTGAAGTCATTTGTTAAGAAACATGAACAGAAGAAGCTTTTCATTTTCAAAGGTATAACGCATATTCAGACTGTGATGTATTGTAGTAATAGTGGTAAAATAAACTAGTGGGAGGGGTGTGGGTGTGTTTATTTATTTGTGTTGACAGTAATTTTCCTAGATGAACCATTCAACGAAAATAAAAATTAAATTATTATTTTTTTAAAAAAATCACGATCGAGATAATTAGCGTACAAAAGAAAATATAATTACTTCAATCATTAATTGCCAATCTTCAGGGGAGTACCTATCTTGTATCATCTCATCAAAGAGCCAATTATAATGCCGCAGATAATTGTCCGTAATCCGATAATTACATCTACTAAAACACAAACAAAGTCGTTGGTTACCGTAATCCATTACGCCGATTATACTAACATTGTGTATTCACGGGAACCAGAGTTTATCATAAGTGAATCAGCTGTGTAACGCGTGATAAGTTACCTGTACCCCATGGCTAAATCTGGTAAAGGTCACACGGCGTGTCAAAGTGCATCCTCAGAAATAGTCGATACTCGCGGCAACTTCAAAGGATTATAAAAATAGAATAACCCATTCTGCCCGTGTTTATAATGTGTCAAAACTGCAGCCGAGGTGCGATATTGTTTGACCCAATTATCAATCATCAAATGTGTACCGGTAAGCATGTTTTCACAAGGGTAACAAACATTATTGAATAATTGCCATTTCAAAGTAGGGTGATTCTGCCTTCTACGTCGTCTAATATATATGTATTTCAAAATAAAGCAAAAACTTCATTAATTTTTTATAAAATATTAAATAAAATCCTATAAATATAAGAATAGAATAGAACTGTAAAAATACTACATGTACCCAGTATGTACCAGTCTAAACAGCTGGAAGTCACGTGATATTACGTCACGCGATATAAACAAAAAGATCGAGGGACGATTTTTCACACAATTTATTGAAGTTTTACAACAAACATGCAAACATTTATACAAAAAGAAGCATCATAATACACTTTATTCATTTATAAATCGGATTAAGTCAATATATTACTTATATGAAGCGAGTAAATTACGAAAAAATTGTGTATTATCGGTATTCACAATTTTCTGTCTCAATGTCTGTTCGTCGTCAACGTTTTTCTTCCCAGACATCGATTTCCTGCAAGAAAAAAAAAATTATTTTTATTGTTTCCTTATATTGTACGCACCCCCCTTTCGGAAACCGTAAAAGTGGTAAAAAAACTGCGTACTATACAAGGTAAAATACGGTAATTTCACGAACAATGAATGAATTATCAATATAATGTGTTTTTTTGGTTGGAAAGTTGTCTTAAAAAATAAATTGTAAAGAAAGATAACATTGTTTGCACAAATTTTAATTTTCTGACGTGAAAATGCATAAAGCACGCGCAATGCATGTTGCCTGTTTTCAGTAATTAAAATTGATATAATTTGCTTGATTTAGCTGCACAATCGGTTTACATTATTACAATTTGACAATTTTATAGAAATCGGTCAAACAATAAAAAAGTTATTGGATTTTAATAAGAGTAGACTTAGAAAAGTCTCCAAGTATATGTTAAAACAACTATGTATAGATGGATTTTCCGTGTTAACAATTAATAGTTTTTATATTTTTAGCACAGTATACTCTATTATCAGTTACTTCTCTGCCATGTTTTAGTAAATCTCAAATGCAAGAAACTCATCGGGACTTCAAAATTCAAAAATCGTTGTCATCTGTCAGTGTTTTTGATCACCTAGCCGAAGGCTTAATGTGATGTTTCGGAATCACTCTTCGTCCGTCGTCCGTCCGTTGTCTGTCCGTCGTCGTCGTTATCTTTTGCTTCTGACGACTTTTTCTCAGAAACCGCTTGTCGGAATTCAACCAAATCTTATATGAATTCATTAAACTGGATTTATAGTTGCACCAACAGCTAAGGTCATTTGGCGACATTCCAGCTTTTTATTGGTGGAGGAAGACCCCAGGTGCAAACCCGGGCATTTTTTCGTGCACGTTGAGCACCTGAGTAGAACCACCGACGTTCCGCAAGCAAGCTGGATAGCTTGATACTCACATACTAAACAGTCCTGGCCCCATGGGGATTCGAACCCACAGTGGCGAGGGACGTGATTTCAAGGCTGAGACCACTCAACCACAGACGACCCCAAGTTTATGTGAAGCATCATTATATGTTTGTTTGAATGGTGCACCTGAGGTCATAAATGCTCCCGTAATGGGGCTTATCAGTTTTCTTTAACAAATCTTAAAAACTCTTCTGCAAAAATACAAGATATAGAGCTGTGATATTTTGCATGTAACATCGTCTTATGGTCCTCTAACTAGTTTGTTCTAATGGTGACCCTGAGGTCAAATTTGGACCCTCCCAGTGTCCTAATAATTCGCACAAACTTTAATCAAGCATACTTTTTGAGTTATGCTCCGGACAAAAAGTGTGACGCACGGACGGACGGACGCACGGACGGAAAAAGCGGCGATTATATGCTCCCCCATAATAAACAATCTAGTGTTTATAGTTAAAATATATTTTATATCAAAAACTAAGGTAATAGTAAATGAAAAGAAAAAAACTGTGATGGGGCCTCCATATAATGTCTCTATGGTAATCAGTCAGCGAGAAGTAAGCAGTTAAAAAGCATGCTATCCATGATTTTTCAACGACTACATTCAGTTGGGAAATGTGTCTTTAAGTAATTATGTAAGGACGAGTTACCCTGCAATAAAATGTCCCATGATAAGGCTGTTGTACACTGTAAGGGAGATGGCCATCTTGGCCAACTTCATATGCTCCAGGATTTTACTGAAATATAAATAAGAACACAAAAATTGTAAAACAATTATAAAGGATAGACGTGAAATCGAAACATGCATTTTGGTCTCATGTGCATTATTTCTGTTTCGAGAGTAGAATAATGTCATATTTTATTTACCAAATATCTCATTCTCAGGCAATTATAGCATAATTTTTATGTTTTATTACTAAAACATGCCCCTAAGGCAGTGCCAATTTTAACGCCAGGGTCACCATCTGAACAAACTTGGTACAGGACCGTAAGCTTAGGATACATGAACAAGTGGCAAAAACTCTTTCAAATATCAATTAATCGGAACATTTCGATGACATACGCAACTAGGCTTTGGTACTGAACATCCCTGTCAAGTTTCGTTGAAATACAGCCAGAGGTTCAGGAGAACTAGTCTGTACAAAGTTACCTTTAAGGGGTCATAACTCTACCAAAATTCATTCAACCAGAACACGGCAATGACAGGTGCAACTAGGCTTGGTACTGATCATCCCCACCAAGATTCGTTGAAGTCCGGAAAGGAGTTCAGAAGAGACTAATTTGGACAAAGTTTGTCAATTAAAACCTTTAAAGGGCCATAACTCTGCCAAAAATCATTCAACCGGAATATGGCGATGACATGCACAACTAGGCTTGATACTGATCATCCTTGTTTCATTGAAATCCAGGTAGGGGTTCAGGAGAACTAGCCCGAAAATGTTTGTATTTCAAAAACCTTTAAAGGAACTGATCATCCATCCCTAAAAAGTTTCTTTCAAAACGGCCAGGGGTTCAAGAAAACTAGTCAGGACAAAGTTTGTGTATTAAAACCTTTAAAGGGACATAACTCTGCCAAAATCATTCAACCGGAACATGGTGACGATGTACAATTAGGCTTGGTACTGATCATCCCTGAAAGTTTCACTGAAATCCGGCCAAATGAAGGCCCTTTTGACTTAATGAGGCCAAAATATAGCATATTTCAGAAAATCAAGGGCCATAACCTTGGTGTAAATGGTCCAATCTGGCTGGTTTTCAATCTTGTCGGAGCTTTCATTGATATTAACAATCTGGTAAAGTTTGATAAAGATCGAATGAAAAAAGAAGGCTCTATCGTCTTTAATAACGTGGCAAAATATAGCATTTTTAACTAAATTAAGGGCCACCGCTCCGTTGTTACTTGTTAGATCTGGCTGGTTTTTGAACTTGTCCAAGCTTTCATTGATATTAACAATCTGGTAAAGATCGGATGAAAAATGAAGGCCCTATTGTCTTAACGAGGCAAAATATAGCATTTTTAACTGAATCAAGGGCCATAACTCCGCTGTTACTGATCCGATCTGGCTGGTTTTCAAACTTGTCAGAGCTTTCATTGGTATTAACAATCTGTTAAAGTTTGGTAAAGATCGGATGCAAAATCAAGGCCCTATCGTCTTAACGAGGTAAAAGTTAACAAACGACGGACGGACAACACACCATCCCATAAGCGGCCAGTAGAGCTAAAAATTAGACATATACCTATTTTAGATTCAGAAAGGTTTTTAAAGATTTTCCAACATTACTCTATGTAAAACTGTGACCGCTGGGGTGTGGTCAGATTTTACCCAAGAGTCATCATTTGAACAAGTTTACAAGTTTAATAGAATACCATATAAGCTACAAGCAATATCTATGGTGTGGTTCTTGAGAATAATTATGTTTAAGGTTTTGGCTATTTTTATGACAGCAACCATTTTGAAAGTGTAATTGACCTAATTTGTTTCCTTCTGTAAGACATTTCTCCTTACAAAGGCATCCATAAAAACATTCAGCAAAATCTGTGTAATAATGAAAAACATGTGTGCCTAGTGTCAAAGCCTCCGGTCAAAAGGTTTTTGGAATATGACTGAACATTGCCGAATCTAACTGCAAATTTTAAGTTGACGATTTTAACTGCAAATTCCAAGTAGAAAATGAGGATAATTCTGGTCAAATGCAAGCCAGAGTTATGGTTCTTGTCACATATGGTTGTGTTATGAGGATTATTATGTATGCCAAGTTTAAAATCGTTTGGTCAAATGTTATTTGGAATATGACTGTACATTTAACATTTGAATTGAAAAATCTAAGTGAAAAAGGGGGATAATTCAGGTAAATTACATGACATGCGTTATGGTGCTTGTCATATAGTGTTGTGTAATGATAATGAATGCCAAGTTGTAAAAGATGTAAGAAATATAGACCTGCAAACAGAGTTTACAAGCAAAACTCGAGGTGGAGTGGGACCCCACTCCAAGGACATCTAGGCTGGGAGTGACTACATAAGCTCTCATCTTCCAATAGTCCAGCCAATAATCACAAATACTATCGGTTTATGTGACTTATAGGTCCATTGGACCAGGTGTAATATCCATGTTGTATATTTGAATATTATGTTGATACTTGTACATATGTCACTATAATAAACAATTTTCTTACTTACTATCAGTTTCTTGCCACAAACCTACAAGAATATATTTGTGGGATTTTTTAATTAAAACGTATTCAAACTATGCATGGCTTCATCTCATAATACCATTGTGTCTGATGTGACAAACTTGGAATTAAAAAGAAATATTTACTTCAAACTTGTAGCATGCTTTTTTGTATACATGAATTATAAATCTCAATGTTAGGAATGTGCTTACCTGGCCGAGTACATGTCCCCGACCTTACAGTATCTCTGTATAAACCGTCCCAATATCACCTGTCAAAGAGAACAAACAGAAAGATGCAGTCATTAATACCCGTGCCAGCCCCTTATTATTTTCACTAACCAGCAGATGAGAATATGTGCAAAACAAAACACGCCTCTCCTAGAATAAAGGATTTCCTGATAGTCAAACCCAGCAGTTAGATAATCTATTCATTGAAATGCAGAAATGCTTATGATACCCCTGTTCCAACCCACTCCAGAGATGCCAACACTGTTTGGATGCAATCTGTAGTCATTGGTTGTTAAATCTGTAGTGCGAGGGTCACGAAGTGACCCGAGGTGCTAGCGGGGTTCGGAGGCATGCCCCACAGAGAAATTTTTTGATTCTGAGATGCAATCTCCTGCATTCTATGGCCAAAAATGACACTGATATATGCTGAAAAGTAAAGTTATTTTTAATCATGTTACAATATTTAGATGATTATATAAGGAAAAGCTATGCAAAAGATTGTTAAACTTATATATGGTTTAAAAAAATACCACCTCACAATGCTATACAATAATACATGTACTTGTATGTCATATGAATGTATGTGGCAGGCAATGTATTATGCAAACTGTTTTATTATTGATAATGTAAATTTGAGGGGTTTTTTTGTTTTGTTTTTTTTCACGATCACAACGAAATTCGTAGTTGCATGCAAACTGGTCGTAGTGGGGTAAATGGAATAGAAATTCGTATAAAATACGGACAAATCGTAGTGGTTGGCATCTCTGCCACTCCCACCTCACACACCATAAAACCCCAACACTTGTCTTAATAATATAAAATGCTATTTCAAAAGAGGTGAAATGAACAAAGTTAGGTGACAAAATGCATGGCAGAATGTATTCATGAGAAAATGAAAGTGTTTGTATCACTCTGAAGCATGGGATACCTGTAGGTATGTATACATACTCTGTCAAGGGGCATGGGATACCTGTAGATATGTATACATACTCTGTCAGGGGGCATGGGACACCTGTATACGATCTATACATACTCTGTCAGTGGGCATGGGATACCTGTAGACAATGTATACATACTCTGTCAGGGGGCATGGGATACCTGTAGATATGTATACATACTCTGTCAGGGGGCATGGGATACCTGTAGATGATGTATACATTTTCTGTCAGGGGGCATGGGATACCTGTAGATGATGTATACATACTCTGTCAGGGGGCATGGGATACCTGTAGATAATGTATACATACTCTGTCAGGGGGCATGGGATACCTGTAGATAATGTATACATACTCTGTCAGGGGGCATGGGATACCTGCAGATAATGTATACATACTCTGTCAGGGGGCATGGGATACCTGTATACATACTCTGTCAGAGGGCATGGGATACCTGTAGGTACTGTATACATACTCTGTCAGTGGGCATGGGATACCTGTTGATAATATATACATACTCTGTCAGGGGGCATGGGATACCTGTAGATAATGTATACATGCTCTGTCAGGGGGCATGGGATACCTGTAGATAATGTATACATACTCTGTCAGGGGACATGGGATACCTGTAGATAATGTATACATACTCTGTCAGGGGGCATGGGATACCTGTAGATAATAGATACATACTCTGTCAGGGGGCATGGGATACCTGTAGATAATGTATACATACTCTGTCAGGGGGCATGGGATACCTGTAGATAATGTATACATACTCTGTCAGGGGGCATGGGATACCTGTAGGTATGTATACATACTCTGTCAGGGGGCATGGGATACCTGTAGATAATGTATACATACTCTGTCAGGGGCAATGTCCTGCTCCTTCATCTGAGAGACAAACTCTGTGGGTGAGTACTCGTGGTCGCAGAAGTGGTAATTACTTAACACACTCTTGTAGTGCATAGCTGTCAGAGGCACTCCTGAATATACAACAGATCATATTAGGAATAAACTAGACAAGAAACGTGGAAATTCCAGGAAAACCAGGTTTTTCATAAGCTACCTACAAAGTTTCGTTCCAATATTTATTTCCGTGTCACCTACCTACACAGCAAGTTTTGCTCCAATATCTCATTTCTAACTAAAGTTATAGCCCGAAAACCATTATTCTATTTTTAGAAACAGTGACCTTGACCCAGGTAACCTCAAATGCAATCCCAAGCTTCCATTCCATATACATGTAAGCTACCTACACACCAAGTTTTTCTCATTCCTTACTTCAGTTATTGCGTGGACAACTTTTTTCCATTTTTGGAAACAGCAATCTGGACCTTAAAACCAATGACCTGCCCGCCAAACGACATTCGCCAATGATTTCGTGCTTCAGAATTGTATGCAAATACCCGATTATCAGGTATGCAAAATAATGGATTCAACTAATGTACAATACAGTGCATTGGGTAGTATAGAATCATCGGTAGTAAAGAATCATTTTCTTTTTAAATTCAATTTTCTCAGCTCATGTATTTTAGATTATTTTAAAATGTTCCAGGCTTGAAGATATACCATATAAGCATACATTTTTGCAGTGGTGAAATATTCTGGTGCATTTGTCCATGCAAACTATATAAATAAATGCAACACCTCTCAGAAAAAAATATTCTTTACTACCCAAATGAAGTGTTTTTGAAACGAAATATTTACACTGTCACAATAAACTGAGATAGGGACACAGTCAAAATGTAATCATCAAATAAGTTAACTTTTTAAAGTTTGGCACTTCTAGAGATGCAATAAAATTATGTAAATACGAGGGGTGTTCCGTAAATAATGTGATTGGTACTGATACTAGAATACTATAATCATTTTTGATCAATTGTTTTTGCGATTTCCTTCAAAGTACTCCCCCTTAGCCGAAACACACATTTTGAGCCGCGCAATCCACTTTTGAAAACATTTTTCGTATTCATGAACAGGTACACCCTTAAGACACTGGTAAACAACAGATCCCAGGGCATTTCTCGAGTTATATCTCTTCCCAGATAAGTGATTTTTTAGTCTTGGGAAGAGAAAATAGTCGCAGAGGGCCAGGTCTGGCGAGTAAGTGGGGTGCTGGAGAACTGTGATCTTCTCTGGCTCCAAAAAGTCCGTTACAATACGGGCTTTGTGGGCGGGCACGTTGTCATGCAGAAGACGAACATACTTCAGACCTGTTATAGGGCAACACTGTTTGTAGTACTTCTTCAATTGTTTCAATACGACGTTTTTATAAAACCGTCCTGTGACAGTTCTGCCTTTTGGCACCGCCGTCTGTATGGCGGGACCGTTGGTAGTGAAAAAAATTGCATACAGAACCTTCTTAACAGTTCGCGTTCGTTTGGCAATAATTGGTCGTTTCATATTTTCGTGGCCCAGATTCGGTTAGATACTTTTCTTTTTGGCTCATAATAATGGACCCACGTTTCATCACCCGTAACTAAATTCTCAAACGATTTTTTGCTGTATTTCGGATACATTTTCAGAAGTTTTTCGCTGTTGTAACCCTTAACTTCTTTTGGTCATCTGTCAGCAAATGCGGTATCCATCTTGCATTTTTTTCCTAACTTTCAGATGCTTTTTCCAAATTAGATGAACTCGTGCTAACGACAAGTTTGTCATCCGAGCTAATTGTCTTACTGTGTATCGAGCATCAGTTTTCAGGATTTCACGGATTTTTTCAACATTTTTCTTGGTCGTTGACGTTACAGGCACCAGGGTGAGCAGTATCTTTCAAGCGCTGTTGCCCGGATTTAAATTTGGCCACCCACCTACAAACAGCACTATACGACATTTGGCCATCCCCGTAAATGTCACACACCTCTTGGTGAATGTCTTCAGGCTTCAACGCAAGTAATGACCTACCTCTAATATAGGCCATAATTTCAAGCACATTTTCGGCTCGTTTGCCAGTCATTTTTCATATAGTGTAACGAATACGCTATAAAGCAATGTGCATTGCACCAAGGTCAGTGAATTTATGAATGAGATTGTTTTACCTTTGACACGCGTCAGTGATCACTCTAGCGATACGAAGTGGTTTCATGTAAATATTGCACGAGTTCCGCGAAATAATACAGCAGTCGCATTATTAACGGAACACCCCTCGTATTGGTGCAAAAAACATATTAAACGATTCACAGTTATAGGACAAATAATTTCAGAAATTGTGCATTCGTACAACTAAAAGGATAAATCTAAATGAACAACTAAATAGAAATTTTCCTTTCATTTTAAATTTAGACGTTAACCCAAGTGTTTCTACATGTACACCCTCAACCCACTGTATTTTTATGAAGTCTTTGGTGCGAACCAGCTGTAGTTAGAGTCCACAACCTCCTGCACGTGAGACAAATGCTCTACCTCATTGCCACGGTTCATCTTTCATACGAGGCATAATTTGTCTCTTAGATGATCACTTGGTGAATGGACTGACACACACTACATTAGACTAAAACAGCTCTTTGTGCATCTTTTAAATAATCTGTACATATCTAAATCAAACTTTGACTGAAAAGATATATACTGGATGTCTTACCAAGTAATGTGAATTTGTTTAAAAGGTAATCCGTCCAAGCAATGCGCTCGGCGTTCGTCAACTGTTTGCAAGTTACCCCACAAGACTTCAATGCTATAAGGGCAGTATCCGCTGTTAACGCATCTAAAAGGATAAACACTAACAAATTATATATGATTTCAACTTCCTGACATGTTCCAATGTATTAAAATTCTGAAGTGGCTGTTTAGGCAACAAAATAAAAACCTGCTTTTCCGGTGGTCCGACAGACTCTATGTTTAAGGGGCCGGCCCTAAAACTTTTTAAGAAAAAAAATAAATATATATAATATTAAAAAATAAAATAAAAAATAAAAATTTGTTCTGAACAATGATTTATCACAATACATCGAGGTAAACTGATATTACAGAGAAACTTTCAGTTGTATCATCAACTTGTATGGGGTTTATGAGATAAATACATGTAGAATCTCACAATCTCACAAAACAAAAAAAGCAAAAAAGAAAAAAAATGCAATAGGAAACACACATTTTTTTTGGTCTAAAGAGTTCTTATCCAGTGATGTTTGTCTTTACTTTGACACATACTACCAGTAACATCTAGGAGCGTTTCCTACACTTCCAGCCATAGTCTCCAGATCCAACACTAACTGGCTCATCAACACAGTATATGTTATTTAGAGCCGCCCCAGAGAGAGGGGAAGGATACATAGGAATCTGGTAACTGTGCCCTACTCTTATTATTGAATAGATTCCTATGATTCTTTAACGTGCTGGGAGGATAGACCCCATCCGATGGACGAGGCTAAGGGAAAGTGTCTTGCCCAAGAACACACCGACGAAACTCAGTGGCACCACGGAGGATTGGACACTAACAGTAGGGTCTCTAAATCTATAGTCCTGTCCGGTTCTTGAATAGAAAAAAATTTAAGGTAGTAACGGCTGCAATATTGAAGGCTGACTGTTTTATTCTTCTATAAGGTATGCATCTATATAAAACCTGACCAAAAATGACCTTTTTCTGAGAAAGTGCTGCTAATGCCTTTTCCCTAAATATAAATCCATTTTTAACATGTAAAAGCTCTTATTGTTATGGAAAAGATTATATAAAGATCTTCCTTTATAACGCTATGTAAAATTGACCCCAAGGTCACCATATGAACCAACCTAATCTTAAGCTACATGCAATATATAAGAGTGTTATGCCTTGTAGTTTCAAAAGAAAAGTTTGTAAGCTTTTTCATATCTCTGTCTATGAAAAACATGTGACCCCTGGGACAGGGCCAAATATGACCCCAAGACAGTGTCAGAATTTGAACATACTTGGTAGAGGACCATAAGCGTATGCTTCGTGCAAAATAGTATGCCTCTGACTAGCTCTTACAGTTTCAGAGAAGAAGATTGTTAAAAGATGTTCCTATATAACTCTTTGTAAAACTGTGACCCCAGTGTTAAAATTGGCCAAGGGGTTTCCGAGAAGAAGTCGTTTAAAGCAAAAAGTTGACAACCAAAAGTTAACGACAATGGATTGATGAACAGACTAAGGGCAAAGAATGGTCCCAATAGCTCACTACTGAGCCTGTGGCATTTAAGAATGTTCAAATATAAATATGCCCAACTCAAATGAGACTTTCAACTGTATTGCACTATAATGTAAGTCACATATCTTACCATTTTCTTCCATCAATTTCATAAAATAATGGAACTCAATAGCGCTATATCCTTGCTTGGTATTTGTCCGTGAATCAATAATCTTACAACACTCATCAAAGTCCGAGCTCAGGATTTCTCTGCCGCAAAAGTCAAACTTTTTCCAGTATTCACTTGCAGGATAATTTGGAGGAAAAGTAACTGGTGCATCTTTATTTTTCTTTACGACATGAGTGGAGAATGTCCGTCCTATATATCTGACTGGTTTGTGAAATGGACATCTGAAAAAAACAATACATTTTGTATGACATAGGTCTCTCACAAAAAATTAAAATATAAACATTATCAGTGTTTTAGTTTAGCTTGTCAGGTGCTACCCTCTTTGTTTTAATTCAATATATCTAAGATGCAGGCCTTTTTTTTCCGGGTGGGGTGGGGGAAAGCGTGATTTTTGCATTAAAGCAGAAAAAATAAAGCACTTTCGAGATATAGGGGAAACAGTGTATTAGGCAGAAATTAAAGATTTGGGGGAGCAAATATGCAAAACAGGTACATTTTAGATAAACTGTCTTCTATAAATCCTAAAATGTATCCTAAAAAAAACACTGTTTTGTCTGTTTTGCTAGGGGAATGGGCCAAATATCGGCCCCTGTTTATGAAGGAAAAAAAGCACTGGAATGTATATGCTGAACTAACATTTCAGGCATCTAAAACGATAATCATTATATTTATTTACCTCTTTGATTAGAAAAAGTGTCCTATTAATTTAATCCTACTAAAGTTGTAATGGTCAACCATGTTTAAACTCACCTATTTTGTTGACAACATGTAGATGTTAGTTGTATATTCCAGGGGTAAAGCCAGACTCCAAAAACAGGGAGAAGTGACCCTTCAGTCAAAACAGGGAGAAGTTTTTCAAAACATGGGGACTTGAGGTCGGTCGACATGAGACGGACGATTAAATATCGAGTTAACCAATTGTTAACCAATTGCATGTTATTTTATTAATTATTTGTATTGGGATTATTACTGTTATAATAACTAAAATGATGCATAATACTAATAAAGCATGTATTATTATTATTATAATTATTTTGTTATTATTATTTTCCCATGGTCTTACAAACTGCAAAGTGAACGGTGCCAAATACCCTTTTCGTCTTGAACATACCAACTGAAACTGCAAAACTGTATTTATTTTTTTATTTTTTTCCCTAGACAGACTTTCATCAGCTTTACGTCTTTGACCAGAGTGAGATTTAGATGCATTTTCAACCCTAACCAACTTGACAGAGACATGTTGATCGAATGCAATATTATTCTGGTCTTCGTTCCATTTTTATTGAAAAATACTAATTATTGGATAGTTACCCCAAACTTAGTTTTCATTCATACCCGCTGCGCATTGAGTAACAAAAAACAAAATCATTAACTAATCCATAGACGTAGATAAGTTATTGATGTCTATGACTAATCGTAGGATACAATACATTTCTGTTGATTTCTCTTGTCAATAAAACAATAACTCGCTTTATACCAAACACATTTCTTTATTTCATAATTAGCCGTAAATAAAACACATAATAGAAGTTTTCAGTTTTGCTTATCATCGACTGCCGCAAAGATTCTTTACAACTGTGCCAATGTCAATCATATAATTATACACCGCCTTTTAAATTTATTTATCGCAGGAGAAATCATTTTCAAAGTACCTCATTTTCAATCATAATCATAACCCGCCCTTGCGCAGTAGTTTGTTTTTAATTATTCACCAAACGGAAAAGTATGACGGCTTTGATTGGTTTACTTAAATAGAATGCGCACATGATCCCCATATGATCTAATAACGTGATCGCCTAACGAGCAAACATGGTGGTTATATTCACATCTCGCCTCAGGCAAGCCGATAATGATCGATAATTAGGCTATTGCCCTGATTAGATAAGAGTCAGGTTGTTATTTATTGGTAATGGGATTAAATAAGGTACGTGTGAAACACATGTTGATTGTGTATTTTAGAATGGTTTTGTTAATTATCAGATTAACCACATTTGAAAATGCCGAAATTGACGCCCCACATGGATAAAAATGCAAAGTCCGCCAAATCAGAGCAAAGACCTAATAACAATTAATTAATATTAATATGTCTGTGATCAGAGTGAAGTTTAAAGCAACTTCGCCTAAATCGTGAGACCCCTGATATTCAGCCAGTGCATTACACGGATGACCCCCATTGATTCGACACTTGTAAATACTCCTCTGTCTAGGGAGCATAACAGGACCAATTCAGGAAATAGCTGATAATCTGTGCAAATATAGCTGTTAAATCAGGAACATTTTGATAGAAAATCCGGAGATTGTATGCTTAAATCCAGAGATCGGGAGCGACTGAAAAATCCAGATTTTACCTGGAGATTTGCCAGGCCTGAGCTCATAAGACCCGCACACCATACCCTTCCCCATCCGAAAAAAACACTACAGTATGCTCGATTGATTTGGTGGGGGAGGGAGGGGGAGGCACTGTGTTCAATCCCCGGGCCCCTGGACCCGCCCTTGAGTCAAGTCCACCTACATGTAAACGTAAAATTGCAATATCCGTGCCTATTATAACCTTTCGGTATCTAACAGTAGTGGTACGAAAACACATCGGTACGTAAACACCGGTACGAAAACTCAAACAACCGCGAAATATAATGACACAACAATGACCTTGTCTCCGGCGCAAAATCCTGTTTAATTAAACTTACATTAAGATGTCGGACAGCTGTGAGTGTATGCAGTATCCAAAACTTCTTGTTTTGATTGACTTTTGTCCAGTGCGTAATACTAAAGGAACGAAAGCTCTAGAGAAATGTGACAATCGCATGAACGCTGCCATCTTGTTATTGCAGACACTTTTGAGTGACTACTAGAAGTCGGGATTATTTTGAAATATGGAAACTGGTAAAAAAAATAATACAGGAGGTATGTGCAATCATTCATAAACGGATGGTTACTGGTTTGGTTTATTTTAACGCAGAATGGTGATGTGTATTATTTATTTTGAGGGACCTTTTTTTAATTTTGACCAGTCATAATCATGATAAAAACGTTTAAGCCTATCATGATCTTATTGTTAACATTATTACATATAGGCCTAGTTGTAAGACGGTAGAACGGACATCACAGTGTATTTTTTTATATCAAATTATAAGAGGATGACTTTATAATTAGCCTGTCTTACAAATAGACATGTTTTTGACTAAATAGCCAGGAGTGTTCATATTCTTCTATTAAATTCTCGAAAACGATCAACATATTTTATATAAACGCAGGATACATGTAGTTTATTTAATAAGAATAATTGGAAAAAATGAAAATTAATAAAAAAAACTTTTAACTCTAACCTGGGATGAAACTTGAAATATGGACACATAGGGCCCTGCTCTAAATTCCCGGGACTTTGTTTTATTTTGTATCAAAGTTGTATAAATTATTGTTAAAAAACAAATCATATCCCACTGATGAAAACTATTTATCAATGTAAGATGGTATAACCATTTGAGTCTCTTGACTTCACTGGTGTGAAGTCTTCTTACTTCGCTGTTATAACATACATAACTAAGATTTCATTTATTAAAACAGATAAAGGCACTGGTTTATGTCTCAACAAGTTGAAGGAAGTTCCAAAGAACGTTCAGGAACAAACACCATAATCGGGCAAGTTCGCCGTATGTTATGTTAACCATCAGATACGTTTGAACATACGCCATGGAATGTCGCAGAAATCTGCGGGTATTCCTCCAAGTTCACTATATAGTATGCCTGCTGCGTTCAAATTATTTAAGGGATTCATGAAACAAAGGCCTACTATGAATCTAGGGAACAGTGTCCTAAAAGAAAAAAAGAACGACGTTTGTTTGCTTGTTTGTTTGTTTGTATGGTGTTTTCGTCATTTTCAACACATGTACATGTAAGGTTATACAATACGGTCGATTTTTTTGTGATGGAGGCAGGTCACCTACTTTTCCTGGAAAAAATACCTAATTTGTTACGTATTAAAATAACAGTGAGCCTGACAAGGAGATGTTGACGCTATGATGAAGAATGAGATTCGGCAACTCAATGTTTGTTTACATGGCCTAAAATACAAACTTGTAGAAAGCAAAAATGGGGTTTTGAAAGATTCTCAGAAGTGCTGCAATAATTCTCAACATTGTTCAGAATTTCAAACTGTTTGTGATGCCTGCCTATGAAAAGGTTATGCAAGTATGGAGCCATCCTTCTGACCGTATCTCACGATTCAGAATCAAGGAGTGAAGGGGCACAGACACGTCTTATGAAGAAACGAAATGAAGCTGACCATGACCCAGTACCGGATGCAGTTCATGTTGCCAACAGAAAGAGACGTAGTTTTTTAAATTGGTGGCTAACATTTAATGGAGAACGCACGCGCCTTGTATAATTGCGACAATTACGAAATGACCTTTTATTCATCATAGATACCTGTTAGTAGCTACCTGTTAGCGTTGTTAAGAAACCGGGACAGGCAAGAAGTTGAATCCATTTTGCAGATATCAAGTCCAATTTAAGTGTGCGAGAAATTGTCCGTGAACATGTTTCTGTGATAACTCACACATGTGTTCCAGAACCATTTAGACTAACCGATGACAACAAATGAGGAGTATACTTCAGAAACCGGTAGGGGTGTGTCCAGGCCCTTTAGAACATGTGTTTGTGAGTGGCATTAAGACAGGACATGTTTACAAAGTATCCCGCCAGTATTAATAAAGAGATGTAATATTTTGAAGTCCAATTGGAGTTGTAGTACATGGCAATGTCCTGTATGTTACAGAAACAAAGAAAAATGATTATTGTTGGGGAATGGGTAGACAGCGAGGACAAGAAGAAAAATAATAAAAGGCTACAATATAAATTAAAGACATTTCTAATGAAATTAGGACAAACCTCAGAGGAGAATAATGACAGCAGATTCAGACATGTCCATGTCAAATTTATTGAAAATATTATCGAGTCTGTAGCTCTGTAGATTTTCCGAACCAAAACTCTGTATCAAAAATCATTGACAATGAAAGCACGTCGTGTATAACAGTACATGTCCTGTCAAACGTCCATGGTGATAAACTTGCTTTAAGTGACTCTGATGGCCACTGTGTACGAGTTTGGAATCCTGTTACTAAGACCAGTAACGTATTTGTTGTGGATGAAAATGATACTCGAGATGGCACTCACTCACTCACTCACTCACTCACTCACTCACTCACTCACTCACTCACCCACCCACCCACCCACTCACTCACTCACTCACTCACTCACTCACTCAGAGGACAACTGTCTCGACCTACATAACTCAGTGCTGGACGGAAGACATTTATCGTGGATTTTGCCACTGCATCACTGAAGATTGCAAGTGGCATTGAGAGTTTGAATTCCTATTTGGAGCAACTGTACTCATTTGCATCAACTTTTGGGCTATACACCAAAGACAAACAAACAACCCACCATAGCATACACTCTGATATTAGAACACCACAGCTGGTTTATGACTGTGACAGAATATGTGTTGAAGAGGCAAGACAATTAAGTGAAACAAATATTACACAGGGTCCGCAGGAAACTGTATCTTCTATAATTTTGGAAGATGAATACAGGCTTCCTGGTTCCCTTTGTGATCTAAAATATCTCCTTAGTAGATTTGATCCCCAGGTGATGGCTAGTTATTGCACCAAGCGCATTTTAACTCTAATGGCCGAGAACGCTTTTCCTGAAATGAGATCCGGAGCCTCTGCCACTCCAGTTGGAGTTTGATTATAGATTCTGCAGGTGAATGAAGGAACACACGAAGAGGCATTGCAATGTATCATTCTGCTACTATGTAAGCCTTTCTTCGTATTACCCACAAATTCCAACATATGTGTCCTACTCGGATCTGCCAAGAATGTATCCACCAAAGAAAACCCTGCTAGCTAAACAGCAGGTTGAAGAGATGAAAAATTGGAGGGCCACGTATGGACAGAGTGTACCACAGAAAACACTGAGAAAATATGAGTACCAAAGACAACCCTGGAAAACTTTCACTCAACCTGTACATAGCAGATCCTCCCAAAATTGCTCGTGTGGACATGACAACTCTGCTGGTGTCCGAAACTGCAAAGAAAGCAAGTGTGCCACAGACATAACGCATTTACATAAGTCTCCAAATTGTTTGTGTGAAGGTGGGGGAGAGACAATGGTTATTCTTGAGCAATTGTCTGACTTAGGAATGATGTACACGGTGGCATGAACACGGTCAAGGGCTTAAGTAGTCTTCCATCAGGTCCCTTCCAACCCGTTTGAGTTCATTGCAGATGAGACTGAAACGTGCATTTCACCTGAAGATATCCTGTGCGCCATCTGTAGTGAAATCAAACACGATTCCTTTGACATTGAGGATGAGGATTACATACAAATCCTGACAGCCCTTGTCAAGAAGTTTGATGTTCTCAAAGGCACAGAGGCAATAGATGAATAGAGTGAAATTGATCTGCCTGCAAACAGAATGTCAGAAGGGACCAGGAAAAGAAGACGGAACGGATTTATTTAGCTTTAGTATGATGATGTGTAAAAGGTAAAAGCAGTCCAGAGAAGACTACATTATGTGTTTTACATAAGGATATTAAGCGAACAATATTTGTTTTTTAGAGAACTGTGTTTAACACATTTGGGGATCTAGGGAACAGTGTAAATACCTCTAGGGATCTAGTGAACATGGACAAATACTTTTGGGGGATCTGGGGAACAATTTTCGCACTTTGCTACTTGAAATTTCGAGACATAGGCAAATCAGGATAGCCATAAAACTATAATGGAAGCCTTGGGGAAATTAATCAATGTCTCTGACTTGAAGCAGTTTTGAAAATTAGTGAGGTACGCATTATTATTCGATAGAGCTTACCGTATAGATGGACGTGCCCAAGGTAAATCACGTCCAATTATGGCAAAGTTCAGCAACAAATTCTAACATGTCCAACTTTGGGTAGGTGAATGGTCGTGAAAATCATGCATCTTATAATACACAGCATGCCGTTTTTTTCCATCTACAATAAATCGCACAAAAGCGACGTAAATCGTTACAATGACGTCGAAGGCAAGACAAAAGGGAAAACGGGCAGTACTTGTAAACGATATGCTGTTCACCAATGACAGGCTGCATACACCTGACACACATGTTGTCGACACCTGGAACATACACATGTGGAAGTGGAGAAGGACATGAACTAACTATTATATCCTGGAACATTGTAGGACTGAAGTCATGTAGTGATGATGAAGACTATTTAAATTGTGTCCATAACCGAATTCTTCTGTATATTTGTGTTATCACAAACAATTACGTAGATCTGTCGCTGCAATGAAAATCTGCTGGAGAATTACAACACCAATCTAAACTTTTTTTGCGACTAGGAATATCACACCTTTATTGTATGGGGATGTGTTCTGTAAACTTTGGAAACTAAAGGGATCTGTTTCCTAACCACTTTACAGAATTAATCAGGGCATTCGTCAAAAGGATACAACCCTTTAGTACTGAAACGCACTTCATGCTTAGTTAAATTGACCCCTCTAGTCAGTCGCTATATATACACTTCACTACTCTCGTGTACGATGACCGGACAGCCTCATATGACTCTATGATTGTATCTTGTGAAGCCCTGAAAAGGGAGGGCAGTAGGTGTAATAACTTTCCTTTCTTTTTTTTTGGTCGTACCTTAGATTAGCTTTCTCTTTGATTGCATCTGCTGCGGTTGTTCAGTACAATTTTGGATACATTCTGCGGTGTTTCTAATTATCTATTTTTACATATTTTTTACAACATTTAATAGTATCGTAGATTTGGATTAATATGTGTTAATATCAATGAAAGCTCGGACAAGTTCGAAAACCAGCTAGATCGGACCAGTAACAGCGGAGTTATGGCCCTTGATTTAGTTAAAAATGCTATATTTTGCCTCGTTAAGATGAGAGGGCCTTCAATTTTTAATGTGATCTTTCCGAAACTTTACCAGATTGTTAATATCAATGACAGCTCGGATAAATTCGAAAACCAGATCGGACCAGTAACAGTGGAGTTGTGGCCCTTGATTTAGTTAAAATCCCATATTTTGCCTCGTTAAGACGATGGGGCCTTCATCTTTCATCCGATCTTTACGAAACTTTACCAGATTGTTAATATCAATGAAAGCGCGGACAAGTTCGAAAACCATCCAGATTGGACCATTTACATCGGAGTCATGGCCCTTGATTTTCTGAAATATGCTATATCTTGGCCTCATTAAGTCGAAAGGGCCTTCATTTGGCCGGATTTCATTGAAACTTTGCAGGGATGATCAGTACCAAGCCTAGTTGTACATAGTCACCGTGTGTTCCAATTGAATGATTTTGGCGGAGTTATAGCCCTTTAAAGGTTTTAAAACTTTGTTCTGACTTGTTCTCCTGAACCCCTGACCGGATTAAACGAAACTTTTTAGGGATGATCAATTCCATGTCTAGTTGTGCAACTCATCGCCGTGTTCTGGTTGAATGATTGTTGGCGGAGTTATGGCCCTTCAAAGGTTTTTATGCACAAACTTCGTTCTGACTAGTTCTCCTGAAGCCCTGGCCGGATTTAAACGAAACTTTTTAGGGACGATCTTCCATATCCAGTTGTGCAAATCACTGCCGTGTTCCGATTAAATGATTTTTGGCAGAATTATGGCCCTTTAAAGATTTTAATACACAAACTTTGTCTGATCTACTTCTCCTGAACCCGACGCCAGATTTCAATGAAACTTTGCAGGGATGATCAGCACCAAGCCTAGTTGTGCATGTCAATGTCGCGTTCCGGTTTACAGATATTTGGCAGAGTTATGGCCCTTTAAAGGATTTTGATACCACAATTTGTTTCCGGGCTAGTTCTCCTGAACCCCTGGCTGAATATAGACGAAAATTGTCAAGGATGATCAGTATCAAGCCTAGTTGTGCATATCACCGCCATAATTATTTTTTTGGCAGAGTTATGGCCCTTTAAATGTTTTAATACACACACTTTGTCCAGATTAGTCTCTTCTGAACTCTGCCAGATTTTCGCGAATCTTGGCGGGGATGATCAGTACTAAGCCTAGTTGCACCTATCATTCCCATGTTCTGGTTGAATGAATTTTGGCAGAGTTATGAGCCCTTAAAGGTTTTAATACACTATCTTTGTCTAGACTAGTTCTCCTGAACCTCTGGCTGGATATCAACGGAACTTTGCAGGGATGAGTACCAAGCCTAGTTGAGTATATCATCACCATGTTCCGGTTGAATGATTTTTGAAAGACTTGTGGCCCTTTATACATAAACTTTATCTTGAGCCAGTAGAGCGTCCAAAGGCCCTCTTGGGCCTCTTGTTTCTAGCTCTGCTGACGAGGTATCCGACGTCCGTCTGTCGTCTGTTAATTGTTGCATTGTGAACACTCTAGGACCTTCATTATTAATCGGATATTAACGAAACTTTGCCAGTGTCTTTATATCAATGAAAGCTCGGACATGATCGAAAACCAGCCAGTTCGGATTAAATTCACCGGAGTTATGGCCTTGTTTTGCGGGAAAATGTCATATTAAGCCTTGTGAACACTCTAGCACCTTCATTTATTATTTGATCTTTACCAAATTTTCTTAGTTTGTTTATATCAATGAAAGCTCGGATAAGTTTGAAAACCAGTAAAATCGGATCAGTAACACCGGAGTTATGGCCCTTGTTTTTTCCTGGAAAATGCTATTTTCTGCCTTGTGAACGCTTTAGCACATTCATATATTATTTGATCTGTACTAAACTTGCACAGATTGTTAATACCAATGAAAGCTTACATAAGTTTGAAAAACAGCTGAATTGGTTCAGTAACACCAGAGTTATGGCCCTTGTTTTTTCTGACAAAAAATTGCTATTTTCTGTCTTGTTAACACTATAGCACCTTCATTTATTATTTGATCTTTATCAAACTTGCAAAGATTGTTAATATCAATAAAAGCTCGGACATGTTTGAAAATCAGATATATCGGATCAGTGACACCCGAGTTATGGCCCTTGTTTTTTTTCTAAAAAAAGCCATTTTCTGTCTTGTTGACACTCTAGCACCTTCATTTATTATTTGATCTTTACCAAACTTACAATGATTGTTATTATCATCGAAAACTCGGACAAGTTCGAAAACTAGACAAATTGAATGAGTAACAGCAGAGTTATGACCCTTGATTTTCTGAAAAATGCCATATTCTGCCTACCTCCATTTCATTTTCCATCCGGTATTTACCAAACTTTAAGAGATTGTTAATATCAACGAAAGCTCGGACAAGTTCGAAAACCGGCTATATCGGACCAGGAACACCAGAGTTATGTGCCCTTGAATTATTGAAATATGCCATTTCAGCCTTGTGAACACAACACTCTAGCACCTTCATTTTGTATTCGATCTTTCCCAAACTTTGCCAGATTGTTGATATCAATGAAAGCTCTAAAGAGTTTGAGAATGAGGCAGATCGAAAAAGTAAATGTTTAAAAAAAATAAAAATAAAAATAAAAATCCCTTGGATCAGTTTTACAAATAGAGTTTCAGGGAAGAACTTCAAAAATCTTGGCTGAAACTACAAGAGATAAAGGTTTAATATTTTTTATTTATTATCAACTTTTGGATCCTCTATCAAGTTTGTTCAAATGGTGAACCTGGGGTCAAATTTGGGCCCCGCCCCGGGGGTAAAGAGTAGAGCGATACAGGCCCTCTTGGGCCTCCTGTTTATTTATTTTTATCCAACTTGGCCAGATTATTGACGTTAATTAAAGGTTGGACAAGTTCGAAAACCAGCCAGATTGGATAGCTTTTTATATACGATTAGTTTCTCAACTTTGTACTAAGATATTATCAAATGTTTTAGAAAGGTTAAGCTGTGCAATTTGACACTGCATCTTGTTTTGATAAATGTAAGGTTTTGCTAGCATGATGAATTGCTCAAAACTGTATCTTTACTATTTCCAAATAAAATATCTGTTTCTGTTAAAGTTACGAATGCTGTATTGCATTTTTCTGTTATATAAGTTTGAAGTTTTGACCAGAATTATTTTACTGTTCCACTGTGAGTTCCAAAACAGATGTTGGATAGTTTCAGGCGCATTATTGCAAAAGCTGCAAATATTAATAATATTAATTTTAGATAAAAGGTAATTTGTTCCAAGTATCCTATGGTTGATTCTAAATTGGAACCAAAGTAACTTAGGATCTTTTGTTAATTTTATAAAGTAAGGCATACAATCTTTCAAATTCAAAGTTTGGAACACTAACTACATCATTTTTCCATTTACCTTATGCATTGGGATATATATTATTTCTAATCATGATGTCATATATGTTTCGACAGCCTTTCTCATTTTGTAGAATTAAGGATAGGATTAGTGGGCGTATAGGGTTTGGGCTGTTACACGCTAGATGCACAATATTCAGTTTTGCCAAATAATTCCTGACAGCAGTTATAATGCCTTCATATACAAGAAAACTGGACTGTATATTAAAGTGTTCATTAAATTCTATGTATGAATAAAGATTTCCATTTTTGTTTAAAATGTCATTGATAAAAGTTAAAAGTATTAGTGGAAAGTATTTTATTTTTAGAAATAAATGCACAAACACCATTCCTAAATTTATTTGTTTTAAGACTTATCTATACAGACGAATCGAAATTGAAAAATGTATAGCACTTGCGAACGATAAATTAGAGACCCATGAGACAAAATGGCGAAACTTTATTAACTGATCGACCAAGTATAATTATTAGACACCAAATTAGACAAACCGAAACTCTACTTCTTTCATCGTACATTTTCACTTCTTCTATCTGTATTATTTGTCTGTCTTACTTCTCTTCCTTTCTTCTATAAACTATTTTCTTCATCTACTCTCTACATAACTAAACTGTTTCACTGGAAATCTTTGTTGGTTAAGTCTATGAACATATCATGAATAAAATACTGTTTGATAGCATATATATATGTATCTTGATAATATCGTTATGCATTATTGTATGATATGACTTACAAATGTTTTCTTGTGAAATAAAATATTATATTATAAAAAATTTAAAAGTCTAAAACACACTATAGCCTCCGACCTTAATACCTGGGTTATACCATATACTGAGTGAGTGAAGTTGTTGCCAAGATATTGGTTACTTGATCAGCAAAATATTTGTAACTGATAAGAACATCATTCAAAAAAGGATTTTGCATTCTATTTAAATTTTGTTTAATGTAATCTGTTTCGAATTTAAATATATTATTAATAATCGGACAGAACATTTTCATGAGATTACTATTTATTTTCGGTCTGAGATATTCGAAGGATCCATGCTATTTTTTTCTGTCTGAACTTTTTCACTTCTACCATTCTAGACCTCCATATTTATAATCTTAAATAATGGTAGCTCTTTTATTCCAAATTATTCCAAAGAATAGTGTTTGTATTAATGTGATTTTATCTACTGGAGGATTTGGTAATCCAGTAATTAAATGGTTAAGTTTTGAGAGGTCCAATCTTTTTAAAACAACAAGTTTACCAATAGGAGCGAGTATTCCGTTTAGACCAAACAGCAAGTATTATTTTGATTTCTTCAATTTTGGAATTGTAATTAATATTTACCAATGAGTTTAAGTCTGTTGTAAATTTCACACCTAAAACAGTAAAAACACCATTTTCCCAACAAAGATTGTACTCAGGACATAGTTTGACGTTATTATTTATTCTTGATCCAAACTTTATAACTTTTGTTTTGTCTGTATTGATATTAAGGCATAGAATTTTAATGTTAATAAATACTGAAAGGTGATTGAGTTTATACAACGATTCTCTGGAGCCATCTAGAGTCAAACTTGTGTCATCAGCATATTGTGATACTAAATATTCTTTGTCATCAATATTAATAATGTTGGTATCTGGATTACTTCTTAGTAATATTGCTAATACTTCGGCGCAGAGGATGAACAGATAAGGTGACAGTCATACCTGTATATGTAATTGCTCCTTCTATTGACTGTTTTAAATGTTCGTTTAATTTTGGTATATTGACATTTTTTAAAACTTCATTCAAGTTGATATCTTCTGTTTCTTTAGCTTCATATGATTTTTTAAATGTGATCTTGTTTCATTCAAAATTTCATTCTGTGTTTTTAAAACAGTCCCATTGGAAGATATCAAGGTCCAGGGTTCATGTATTCTGAGACATAATTCCTGCTTTCTAAACTGCAGAAATAGTTAGAATTATTTTCACCTTCATTTATCCATTTCGCTTTAGACCTTACAAAAATACACTCTAAATATCAAATAACTGTTTCCTTTTTTCTTCAAGTAGTTCATAATTTGTTTCTGTTTCTTTTTCCAGAATGTCTATTTGTTTTAAAATGCAACTTTCTTTATTTACTTCCACTTTTTTTATAGGATGAGTATGCTATTTTTTTACCTTTAATTTCTATATTAAGTAAAGTCTCAAAAATAATTGTTCATCTATATTGAATCTTAAATCTTGTATTGGTGTGTTGCTTATATCCAAGTTATAATTTTGGTTTTCTGAGGCATATTGTCTTTTAGTGTTATCTATAACTATTTTTAATTCTTCGACATATTTTGCATCTTTTAGTAAAGAGTTATTAAATTTCCTGTAGGACTGAGCTTTTATAAATTCCACAAACTCAAACTGTATAAAAGTCATTGAATGATCTGTACGGTATCCTGGGAGAATTGTTGAATCATCTAAATCAGTATATAAACTATATGATATTAAAAAGAAATATAATCTAGCGTTTTTCAACGGATTTTTTCGAAACCAACTTTTTTCCAAATGTTCTCTCCAACAGTCAATAAAATTGTTTTCTACAATTAATTCCAAAAGTGTATCACGGGCATTTGGATTATAAAAATTAACATGTATGTGTCGACACCTGGGTTTAAAATCAAATTGAAATCGCCGGTAATTATACAAGGGTTATCATATTTTGATAAGCTTCGGTAAAAGTTGGGAGAATCTCTATTCGGTCCATATACATTAATCAGGGTAATATTTTTGTCCCGAACGCTTGCATCTAAAATAAGCATGTTACCATCTGTGTCACTTTCTGTCCTCTTAAGCTTAAAATCGAAGTTGTTATTAATTAAAGTTGCTACCCCTCTTGACTGACCTGTAAAGCTACTGAAAAAAAAAAAAACTTTCAAAACCCCACTGTGTTCGTATGTAGTTTTCTTTGTGAAATGTGTATCCTGTAGGAAGTAAATTGAAAAATGTTTACTTTTTTAAAAAACTTGACCATATTGTTGATATTAATAAAAGCTCGGACAATTTCGAAAACCAGCCAGATCGGATAAGTAACACCAGAGTTATGGTCCATGTTTACTGAAAATGCCATATTTATCCTTGTGAATAATTGGGCACCTTTGTTTTGTATTTGATTTATCAAACTTGGCCAGATTTTGTTGATATTAAATAGCTCGGACAAGTTCCCACATCAAGAACCCAGCTCCTTATTGGAAGAGGAACACCACAGTTACAGGATATTCAAACATTTTAGCCCCAACAATTTGTATTTGATATTTACCAAAACTTGGCCAGATTGTTAATATTAACAAAAGCTCGGACAATTTCGAAAACCAGCCAAATCGGATTAGTAACACTGGAGTTTTAATGATATTAGCATCCTGCCAAAGATTGGTTAAGATCAGATGAGAAACGAAGGAGCTAGTATTCACCAGGCAGAATATGGCATTTTTTAATTAATCAAGAGCCATAACTCTAGAGTAACTAATCCAATATAGCTGGTTTTCAAACTTGTTCGAGCTTTCAGTGCTACCAACAATCTGAGTAAGTTTGGTAAAGATCAGGGCTCTATTTAATAAAACATCTAACGATAAGTCTCAAAACTTCACATTTTTGCACCTAAGCATTCAATGTAGACAATTAATTGTGCATTATGTGCAGAGATATCAGATGTATAAGAAAATGAAATGAAATCGCGTTCATTTGTGAATTGTAAATCGAAGTAAAGAATTTAAGAAATTAACTTCCGATCAAAACTGTTTAAGTTGTTTCATAAAACCGGGCCCAGGTAAGGCAAAATGACATTGATAAACACTTCCAAGATTGCCGCCTGCCCCTTTATCAGCTCATTAGCAGTGAGAAGTTTACTCTTAGCTCCCTAAGCAGTTCCTAGCTCCTAATCAGATCATAATTAAAATACGCTGACTATTCCTTACAGTTCCTAATTAAAATATTTCGACTGATCTTTATAGTTCCTAATTAAAATACGCGGATTATTCCTTAGTTCCTAATTAAAATAGTTTGACTGACCCTTATAGTTTCTAATTAAAATAGTTTGACTGACCCTTATAGTTCCTAATTAAAATACTTCAACAGATCCTTATAGTTCCTAATTAAAATAGTTTGACTGATGCTTACCTTATTAAAATATTTTGATTGATCCTTTGAACTATCTGGTAGATCCAATTAGATGTTCTATTAGTTATTATGAAGGAGGAACTGGAACTAGGAACCAGTTTTGGTTTGTTTGAATAGAGTTTTATGTCATTTTTAACACATGTTAGGCCATATATGATGGCTGATTTTTGTCGAACCTGCTTGCGGACATTCCGACATAGTTGTCACAATGGCGGTTCGGTGTATGTGCGTCTGTCCGTCCGATCTTGTCCGGGATATAACCGTGTCATGCATAGAGGGATTTTGAAATAACTTGGCACAATTGATCACCATAAGAGGACGATGCGTCGCACGCAACACTTAGGCATCCAGCTCAAAGGTCAATGTCACACTTAGAGGTCATTCAGTTCGAGGTCATGCAGTTCGATCTTGTCTGGGTTGTAACTTTGTCATGCATAAAGGGATTTTGATATTACTTGTCACAAATTATCACTATGACAGGACGATGTGTCGCGCATAGAGGGATTTTGAAATAACTTTGCACAAATGATCACCACAAGAGGACGATGTGTCTCGTACAACACTCGAGCCTACATCTCAGTCACACTTAGAGGTCATGCAGTCCGATCTTGCCAGAGCTATGACTTTGTCATGCATAGAAGAATCTTGAAATTACTTGGCACAAATGATTTCAGATATTAATACAATATTTTGTACGTTTCCATGTTCTAAGTTTCCACTGCTGCTTTCAGCAATGTCTAACCTTTAACCCTAGTCCCCTCGCAAAATGTATATCTGTAAACTGGCGGGCTCGACATTTTGCCCGTGGGCATCTAGTTTGTTGTAGAGGCAGATTTCCCATTTTTCCTGGATAGAACCAGTACTGCATACCTTCCACAATCCAGTATCGACACCTTCTCATACGGATCAACACTCTCTCATTTGACAAGTCCAGCTCCCAGTGAACCAATTTTGGGATTTGATAGCACACTATGGCAGGAGAAACGACTTGAAGTTTAGACTTATTATACTTAGATGTACGAGGACAACACTGATTAGAACTGTTAATCAAAATAGGGTTGAGCTCATCGATGAATTTTTCCACGAACTCCCGAGGTATATTTAAGAACACATAATTTCTCCACTACATCAGGTCTATCTTCTGCTTATCCCAAACCGCTGCTGGGGACCGAGCTATATAGTTGTCTACCAATTAATCTTTCTGGTATACCTTTTCTGTTTTGTGAGCTTTTAGATTAGTGAGTTGATGATATACACTGGGAAGTGGTCGGATACATTACTGGCATACTTGTAAATTTTGCTTATGAATTCAATTTGTGGGTCAGTATTTTCATAAAATAGAAGAGATAATTGGTGCACCCTAGAACCTCGTTTTTGGCTGGCGAGGATTTCTTTATTAACACTGTCAGGTTTAATTGGGATGACAATAGGGTAAGCGTGAGGTTTGTTGCACCATAGAACCTTGTTTAAACCCCTAGCGGACTTTTTGCCACATAAAGTTCCAAGGGGATACCCCTATCATCATATATTTTGTTTGTGGTGATAATCAACACAAAGTGTGTATAGGTTTGAAAATAAACATACCGTATCGTTTCCAATTAGGGCCCCCGGGGGCGTGACATTTTCGAAAGGGGGGAGCGCTTATTAGAACGCTTTTCGTAAGCCAGTACACATTTTAATTTCCTTTATATATAATGCTAAAAAAATGTTGTGTTACTGAAATATGGAGTTAAATTCATAAGTGTGTGTATACTGTTTCTTGGATTTTAACCACTTTTCTTGGATATTAACCACTTTTACACCTCACGGTAAGATTTTTTTTTTTTAAAAGTTAGTTGGGGACGCTAATTAGAGGGGAGCGCTAGTTAGAAACAATACGGTAGGTGACTTTAATGCAGTTGTCTAAATTTTAAAAAATGTCATAATTTGTGTCAAATTATGTTGCTTTATAAACTGTGTGAAGTTTTAATCAAATGCTTTGATTCACTGGAAAGTTGTGGCCAACATCTTGCACTTGTGAGGCGGACCCAACCTTCACAAAAAGTACTAACGTGCTTTTAATTTCAATCCACGCTGGCAGTTTAATAAAGACCCGAAACCACCTGATAGAAACACATTTTAATCTATTACATACTTATAACAAAAATCTTTCCAAGTATGAATCACAAAAACAACAACATCTTAACAAGTTTACCAATATGATTGCATATTTTAATGTACAGGGTTAATAGGTACATGTACATTGTAATGAAATACGTGCACTTACTGATTGGAAATTACTGTATATACATGTGACCTCTAATTAAAGTATATCCATTGCTTAAACTGTTATTAAGAGTTCTGTTCATCTTCCAAATACTATCATTTCCATTGAATCAATTCTACTATCTACATAAATATAGGTTATTAGATTTGTATTTGGATATATGCACCGAACTGAATTGGGGTTTTAAGGCGCACCAACACATGAAAAGGTTATATGGCGCCTAACAGGCATCAACATGCCAGGCTCATCTTCCATGTACATCGAGATAAAATATGGAAAATGGGCCTAGATCCTTCTCACCCTGAACTGCAGAGTTGCTGGAGCCACGTTATTGTTTTTCTGCCACTGCTCTTTTGATGCGAGCGAGATAGCACCTGAAACAATGCAGGGATCATGATGAAGACCTTTAATGAACATGAACAAAAAATGATAAAATGAACACGAATTTGGGGGGATTCTACCCCTCTGCCTACCCATCCAAAGGGATCTGCAGTGGCCCTATTCTTTGCCCCGTGACCAAACGGGGCCCCCGGGAACCACACGGGGCTTGGATATATGCACGAGTTCTTTCTAGTGCATATATCCCAATATAAATCTAATAACCTTTTTATTGCATACACATTTTTAAATTAGATCAAGAAAATAGATTTAACATTTTATTTTCTTATTTTCACCAAAAACATTTATTTGAAACAAACATTTTGTCGTTACATCATAGATCAACATTGTTTACATCACGTGACATACTTTCTTTGACATGAACAGAAAACTGCACCAATCAAGAACGAGTATACATTACACACCCAATATGACTTTACTACACATCAATATGAGCGAATATTGACGTTTCCTGTTACATTGAAAGCAAACGGATCTTGTAAATGAGTATGCAATAAAATTAGAATATCTACATGATGCTATGATTTATAAATACAAAACGGCATATTTATACTGGATGGGCGCTCTCTGGGAGTATGTATGTCACCTCCCGGAGCCCTATTTCAGAACGTATGACTAAATAATGACACATGACTATTTTGGCAAAGTCTGGTGAAGACATGAAGAGGTTATAGGCAATGTTCAGATAAATGAAAAGGCCTATGGCCTGTAGAGACTCAACTGGTATAGACTCACCATTTGTACAAGTTTTTATCCATGTACCTTGTGGTTTCAGAGATTTTCAAAAGTTTTCCTCTAAACAAGTATCTGTAAAATTGTGAACGCTGAAACACAGGGCAAAATTTAGCCCCAGGGTTACTATTTAAACAAACTTGGCAGAGGTTGACATGCAATAGCTATTGTGGTTTCAGAATAGGAGATTTTTCAATTGTTTCCCTATACAAGTCTTATATGTAATACATGTAACCCCTTGGGTTGGGTCAAATTTGACACTAAGGTTACCATTAAAACAAAGTCAAGGGCTACATGCAAAATAACAGACCTCTAGCTCTTGTTTCAGAGATTTTTTTAACTATATTCCTATTCCTTTACAACTGTATGTAAATCTGTCATCACCGGGGTCACCATTTGAGCAAACTTGGTCGAGGACCAAAAGCTTAAGCTATATGCAAAATATGAGAGCTCTATGCCTTGTTGTTCCAAAGATGAAGATTTTTATCATTTCCCTGTATGAGTCTAAGTAAAACATGTGACCCTGGGGTGGGGCCAACTTGATGCTACGGTCCCCATTTGGATACATTTGGTGACCATAAACTTACGATGCATGCTAAATATTAGACATCTAGCTCTTGTAGTTTCAGAGAAGTTTCTGTAAAACTGTGACACTATCAACATTTTCAGCGGGTATAACCCTGATGCCTAGATAGACTGGTTCCCTGCTGCTTATTGCTGACATATCATAATTAACAACAGGTACCTACTTAATATAAGCTGGTTCCAGTAAACAAGCTTATGTAGGTTCACATCGTCTATTTGTTTTACAAACAACAGACCTGTGGAAAACACAAACCTTGTATGGATACTGCAAAACTTATTTTTTCATGAAACCAAACACTTCTGCTAATAAAAACGAACAAGCAAAATGGGCGTTATGTTACTTATAAAAAAATAATGTTTAGCAAGTTTACAAACACTGGGACAAATGTCAACATTTACTCATCCTCTCACTCATTCACAGCTAGTGGTCTACTTTGACTTTTGACATTCATATCTATAACTGCCAGAAGCATGACGAGATGCAGAAGTCCAGACTCTATTGTGCCCATCGCGTCAGGTATTCCTTGACGTGTTCGTTGGCGGACGGACTATAAACCTTAGAACTACACACACACACTGACGAGATGCAGTCAAGATATCCATTACATGTCCAGAATACAGTTACTGCCCATAAATAACTTGAAATTAAAAAAAAAGTTTTTTTTTTTTTATAAATAGCACACTTTTATATAGAACTATTTTCAAATGTACCAGGCAAGCACATCCCATCTTATTTGTGTTATTTAACCTTTAATTTGTCATAACAACACTAACTGGCTTCCAGTGAAATGTGCCAACTGAATGTTCCAGTGAACGCTAAGTCCCTATACACCATCAATCAATATTATTTATGTTCGTTATTCCTCAGTTTTAATTCTCATATGCTTTATTCGGGTCCAATTGTAGAGGTGGCCCCTCAATTCAACATACATAGCAGAAATTGTAAGTACTTCAACGCTGGGACTGTCAACATACATGTAATTACAAACCTAAGACTTACACTAAAGTCACCTCTATAAAATTAATAAATTTATAAATCACACTAAGAAAATATGCCAATAGATAGGCCTGTGGCCTATTGACCCCAAAATGAATACCAAAAGGAGTCCGATCCTCCCACTGAAGCCCACATATAGTATATATATACCATATATGTTGTTCAATTATGCCATGTTTGATAAGGTCAGTGATTTATTTACCTGTCATTTTTTTAGTCAAATACTCATTTTTTCCTAAAATGACACATTAAAATCCCAACATTTTAGGTATTTCCATAGACTCAATGATTTTGTCATTAAGTTGGAAATTGACTTACAGGACACATTTGTAGATAAAACACTGTAAGGTATGTACTGATGGACAGATCATTTTAAAGTAGTCTGTATGGCACATACAGGCACTACCTGCAGTTCTTTATTGACATTCACACTGCATTTTCCATTTTGTTTTTACATTACTCCACATTTCTGCACTTTTAATTTCTATATATGTTTTGTTCACATCCACTCCGGTAAATAATATCTGTCTGCCAATAGTCTTCATCTATTGGTGCCATTCTGCTCATCAAACATCCACTTCAGGTGAGAGATTATCAGTTTGTCTAAAAGATGAGTTTTTATTTTGTCCAATCATATTCAGACATCTTGCACAGTTTCGCTTGTAGTTGCTGGTGCTTTTGGTTCAGTGTTCTGTCGGTATAATAAAAATAAATTTGTTATTGCCAAAACATTAACCTTCCTCCACAAAAGGTTGCTATATAAGCTTGGTATGACAGTCGCATTAAACAATTGTCAAATAGTGTCAATATATTAAAGATTATTTTATATTGCAAGTATTTTTTCAGTCTTTCTAAACCTAAATTTTAATTTACTTAATTTTGGATGGTTGAGTTTTCAGACACTCATTGGTTTTAATTATCCGAAAGTTCTTAAATCTGCGAGACACTGGAGGCATGAATATTAGTGGGAAAACTTTTTTTTCTTCACAAGAATTACCGGATCCACGGTATCTCCAAAAGTATTACTTTGATAGTTTGTCTAGATATTGGACTTCCATCTGCTCAAAACCCAACCTACCAACAGATGCAAGAATGAAAAATTCAAATATGGCAACGCTATAACTAACTAATTCCATCCACTACTGTGATGGGGCATACAAATAGACCTACATACTTAACTACATTACACTCATTACTCACCCATGGTACTGGCCTATCGTGTTTCTTGTATGCTGACTCCAACTTCTTCAAAATCCCAACAATGCCAGGGACATTAGCTTGGTTCATTTCTTCCTTTAGTAACACCGAGTCTATTCTGTCCAGAGAGGCTACTGAATCTAAGTCTAAATTATTAGCTGTAAATACAAAGATAAACTAGAACTATCACTGAAGGTGATGAATACCCCTCTTTTTTGCTATAGCCGAAGAGGATGGGTAAAATAAAGAACAATAAATGTCTAAATTATCTGTTATTTTTTTAATGTGAACAAAATTATAAGATTATAAGTAAAACAAAGTCCATAATTCTGTCATTTTTTTTTGCAGAATCGAAAAACCATTGATGCAGAGACACATCATAATATCATCACGTGTGAACTTTATGTCAAGTGTAATAATGTGTAAATACGTGATTTTCATTATAGAGTGAAAAATTCTAAGTCAAATAAAGGACCATAATTCTGTAATAAATTAGGCATCAACAATATGTGATGCAGAGGCACATAAGGTAATCAGTCATTATGTGTACATGAAGTTTGGAAACAATCTATTCGAAAATATTGGAGAAAAAATGTGTTAACAGGTCATTATACAATATTACAGATTAGGCAATCAATGATTGGTGATGTACAGGGACATACGGTCATCAGTTGTTATGTGTATATGAAGTTTGGGAAGAATCAATTCGAAAAAATTTGAGAAAAAATGTGTTGGGTCATTATACAATATTAGACTGGAAAATTCTAACTCAAACAAAGGGCAGTAATTCTGAAACAAATTAGGCAATCAATGATGGGTGATGTAGAGGGACATAAGGCCATCAGTATGTTATGAGTATCTGAAGTTTGGGAACAACCCATTCAAAAGTGTTTGAAATATGCAAGTATTAAAAATGTGTGACGGGACAGGACGCGACACGACGGGACAAAAATGTGTTATGTGACGGGAAGTTACGGACAACGCAATTTCTATATAGCCCCCACTTCACCTTGTGAAAGCGAGGGTATAATAAATTGAAAGGGAGGCCTGGCCATGGAACTTTTATACATTTAACTCTACAAAGCTCATGTATAATTACCAGAATTCTGCTTGTACCCTTATCAGGCTCATTTTCAATACCAACCTACATCTCATCCATATATACAAGCTCACCAAGTTTGACTGAGATTGGATCAGAAATAAAACTTCTAGAGAGAGAGAGAGTACATTGTTACCGGGGGCCATTTTGTAACCGGTAGAGATAAAAATAAGAATTGGAAAGTTATGGACCTTCTTTATTTTTTCTTGGATTGTTTGTCAACCTGAGAGAAGATTTTATTACATTGTCATTTACATTAAACAATTTCTATGGAAGTTATGGCTCTTTACAAACCAAGGGAATAGTCACAGGTTTTTGCTGGAACGAGTTTTGGCAAAGGTTTGTTTTTCAATCTACAGTGGAGTCTAATAATTGCCTTACTGTATGTTTAAGTTTTATGTATAATGCAAACTCTATGGTCATTTAACAATTATTAACAAAACCACCCTTTTCGGACAGTTTTCCCCCGGTTGGGACATTGGTAACACTGACTTTCTTGTAATGAAGTTTTTAAGTTATAAACCAAATTTGTTTATCAACAATCAGACAGTCTGACGTACAGTTTGATAACTAATTGATTTTAATACTAAAGTTATTAGTTCCACTACATGTACAGTGTACGAGTTACGAACTATGAGCGGGCGGACGAACACTTACGCTTTATGAGCTAAATGCATTAGGAGCTAAATTAGTCTTAATTAACGAGCTACTTAGCTCTTAAACCTAAGTCCACGAAAAGGTTTTTGCCCCTTAAACCCTTTTCTTATACAAAAACAAATATGGACATCCAAAATTAGGAGCTAATGTTTATATGTGTATGTATGACTATACTGAACAAAAATAAAAACTACCCCCCTTTTTTTGCTGGTATTACCATAGGCCAGTTTTTGAGGACGTAGGACAGCTTGAACAGCGCTTTAATTAAACAATGTTTGATATTTTTAGCACCCTTCACTTAGTACTAAATATTACTTTTCAAATGTCTGCCCTATCAACTTTCGATGGTACGTGATATGCCTACCACGGTTTTCATGGGTAACGGGGAATCAGGGTTCGATTCCAGAGAGGGAGCATGAGAAACGGCTACCACACTGAAAACAATTTCAAATTTTGCCAAGCAATACTCTTTTAGGGATGCTATAGAAACCTTAAAGGGAGGTAATTTGATGATTTTTGATAATCAAAAGCTGCTACCTGCACAATCGGTGTTGTGATTTTCTGTGATTTTTATTTGAAAGCAATGTATAGAGAATATTGTCTTGGACAAATTAAGGTAATGTGTGTAGATTATATGTATTTTTACCACGAATGCATAGCTTAAGAAAAAGGGAGATAATTCCCTTGTGTGCTGAACTTTTCAAACAAATATTTTGTTGGACTAATGATGGTCGTCAATCTAATTATTATATATACATCATTTATTATTTCTTGTTTGGCTGTCTATATAATAAGGGAAAGAAAGAGGGGTACTTTTTATTTTTGCTCAGTATATTTAGCCCATATACATCATTCTGAAAATCTACTGCACATGCCTTATGAGCTCAAGCTCCCAAGTGAAATTAACTCTTAAACCCTATATGTACAAAAAGAAAAAAGCTGCTAAACCCCATGTGTTAGCACATCTAGGACAAAACTTGTACTTACCATACCAGCGTAACAAGGATTTTAACGTTATCTTTCGAAGAATTTGATGTTCATACATTGAAAGCAGTTTCTCTAAAGCGTCCACCTATAACATACAAACATTGATAATAGAAGGAATGCATTTTTAATTCCTTGAAGAACAGGTCATATCAAACACAATATGGTATTGTTATTACATTACATCCTGGTTGGTGGATGGTTGAATTGTGTTTAACGTCGTGTTCAGCACATGTTAGGCTATATATGACGTCAATATTTTCGTGGTGGAGGCTGAGGCAGATCACCCTCTTTTTCCTGGGTAGAACCAGTACTGTATACATTCCACCATCTGTCAGAATTGACACTTTCTCACTTAAAGTCGAGCTCCCAGTGAGATTCGAACCTGCAGCAGTGAGAGGTGAGAAGATTTCAAACGTAGCGTCTATACCATCCTAGCCACTGCTGTATGATTGGTAAATAGTCCTTTCTGCAAATTGTTTTACCATTTTCCTTTAAAGAAAAGAGTGGAAACCAGCAAAGAGGACATGCATAATTACAAGCATTACTGATAAAAAGAATTCAAGCAGGTATAAACCTACTTAAATGTGGTACAGTTGCATTCATGAAAAATAAATATTGAGTAATTATTTTATTTTTTGATACAAAATCAGATGGCGAACCGACTTTCTCTTGATTATAAATTTTCTTCTGTTTGTTTTACTTAGCAATCTTGATTTTTTTAAAACTTACGGCATCCTGTATTTTTTCTACATAACTTGAATTTGTTCAACCATTAATATTAATTATAAAGATAGTATAAAGCAAAATTAGGTCGGCCATAAAAAATTGCTGGTTTGCTGTTTCCCTACCTACCCACGTGTGGTTCCGGGGCAAAGAATAGGGCCACTGCAGATCCCATTGGAGGGGTAGAACCCCCACCCCAAATTCATGTACATTTTATCATTTTTTGTTCATGCTCATTAAAGGTCTTCATCATGTCCTCGCATTGTTTCAGGTGCCATCTCGCTCATATCACTAGAGCAGTGGCAGAAAAACTATAACGTGGCTCCAGCGTAAATGAAGTGTCTACAATAGAATTTGCAGCAAGTCTGCAGTTCTGCAGGTGAGATTCTAGGCACATTCTCCATATTTTATCTCAATGTACATAGAGGATGAGCCTGGCATGTTCATTCCTGTTAGGCGCCATATAACCTTTCATGTGCTGGTACGCCTTAAAACCCTTATTCAATTCAATTCAATTTTTTGTTGCTATCTTCAGTATATTATTCTAAGGTGTTTACTGTCCTAGGCAATGTTTTTTTTAAAAAATAAATCACCTACCTACCTGGGTCGGGAAACAGCAAACAAATATTTTTTTAAGGATAGCCTTACTTTTGCATATTATTAACTGTTGCACCAATAATATATTTAAACTTATTGTAGAATAAAAACGGAAAAAATAAAACTCAAAATTTTATTTAATTGCAGGCAGGTTTAAAGTCAGGCAGGTTTAAAGTCAAAATGTCACTGGATAAATAAATCGAGATGTTAATTTCAATGCTTGACAACACTTCAAGATTGCCGTGTGCCTCTTTAAATGTTCGATCCGAAGTTTTGGATATGGAAGGTAAATGATGGTGGTTCATATTCCTGCATAAAACAATGACAGCTTTCTGGGAGGGTATCATGGATGATTAAACAAAAACTGAACATACTAAGAGTAACAAAACAAACTGACAAACTTTAAGTACATTTTTAATTTAAGGTGGGCCGTAATTTTAGGGAGGCTTTATGATTGGATAATTAGTTTGAGAATTATCAATAAAATCAACTATTGTAGAAAAACAAATAATGGAGAGTCAACACTTTCATATGTTACCAACCTTGTTCTCTGCATAAAGTTTCTTGGTGGCCTTTTCATAAACACTGAACGTTGGTAATTCCTTCAAAAAACTCTGAAAAATAAAACAAATATATGTCAGACATACGATGGTTGGTTAAATGCGGTTTTGTGTTTTATTTTTAGCATATTTTTTTTAGGCTATATATGATGGTCAATTTTTTAGTGTTGGAGGCAGACCACCAAGAACTGAAGGTGATGAATACCACCATTTTTTATCAGTTGTTATGTGTATATTAAGTTAGGGAACAACCCATTCAAAACTGTTTGAGTAATGCAAGTAATAAACATGTTTTACGCGATGCGACAAAAATTTGTTATGTGACGGGACGTTACAGGCAGCATGATTCTTATATAGCCCCCACTTTACTTTATGAAAGCAGGGGTATAACTAGTACTGTATAGCTCCCGGCATCCGTAAGAACTGACACTTTCTCTCTTACAAATCAAGCTCCCAGTTGGATTTAAACCCCCAGCAACCTTATGTAAGACTGTATAATGTATATACGAGGAAAAATAGTGACCAATGAAGTAAGCAGATTTACACAAATGTTTAAATAACATTTCGCTAAGCTGACTCTCATAAACAGTCAGAGCACTGGCATTGATTTCGATTACAGAAAGAAGGACCGAGGAAAGAAGAACATAGTGTCATATATGATAAACAAGGCTAGAATCTCATTACACACTCATTTTTGTGGATTTATTTCTTTACCTTTTTAATGTTATATTTCACTCAGCAGTTTGGTTTGACATACATTATAATAAGAATCTTTCATGGGTATCCGGTGAAGATCAGGAATTCCAACATGAGGTACAACTGTTTTTACCATAAACGAGGCTCTGCCAAGGTTCCGATTAAAACAATTATACCGAGGGTTGGAATTTCCCTGTCTGAACCAGATACTCATTGTTTGTACTTTTACTGGCGATTGATTGCATTTCCAAGCGCGATATCGGACAAGTTGTTGAAAAGTTGTCGGAAAATTCAGATTTTTTCCCAATAATAAACCACCACAGGTCATGGTTAATTGGATTCTACGTGGAGTAACTCGGAGTGTGAAAGACTCGACAATGGCATACGTTTGCCGCGTGAATTCGCCGACTACAAACACCGACTCCGCGTAGATACGCATGAAGTGTGGGTTTCGCGTGAGCTGTACTGTATAAAGGGCAATAACTCAAGTATTTTTTTCTCTGATTTAATTGCTCTTGCTTCCTACAAATTATAACTTGCTAGTGATCGTAGGTACTATGTTTTTAGAGAAGTAGATGACACAAGTTTTGTGACGGACAGACAACAGATGATGGACACAAATTCTTTAGTGTCTGCCATGCTACACAGATGATACAAAAGTGAAGTAGCTTCAGATTAACAAAGCAAATTTTTTTTTTCTCACTAAGTCAAGGGCCACAACTGATGTTTGTATTCTGAAAGAGGTAGTTTATTAAGTTTGGTAAAGATCGGATAAAAAATGAAGGCGCTAGAGTGTTGAAAAGGCAAATTATAGCATTTTTCATTAGATCAACCATAACTCTGTTTATAATCCAATATAGGTGGTCATCGATATTAAAACTCTGGCCAACTTTGGTAAAGATCGGATGCAAATTGGTGGTGCTAAAGAGTTAACATCAAAAAGTGAATGGATGAATGATAGACAGATTTACATGAAGGAAATTTACATCAATTGTCAGCTAGAGGCAGATATACATAAATTGTCAGCTTAAGGCAGATTTACATAAACTGTCAGTAAGGGGTAACTGTCATATAGAGACACAGTTTTACATCAATTGTCAGTTAAGCTGTTAATTATTCTTCAGCCAGTGGTACGGTACTTACCTTTTGAATTTTGAAAGCATCGTCAAACCTTTCTTTTGTTAAGTAGTAGCTATACAGTTCGCTGATCGAACCAGGTGCCTCGCTGCTTACATCACAACATGTAGCTACATCTACAATAGCAAACGATGCATGTCAGTAAACTATAATTCTTACGCAACTATAATGTAATGCGTTACTCCACTGGTTTACGCCTCATATTTGTGACCGTAAAATGCATGATTTACCGTCTAAAAAGTATGTGACGTCACACAACGTTGTAACAAGCCCATTGCTGTTACCAATGAATTTGAGTTTTCATAGAAAAAAACAAGTGTGTATGTATAATTTTACATTATATTTCTGGCTAGAACTGAGATAACAATGCTAAGATTTTTAATCTGGGATGGTATGTGGTTGGTTTTATGGTCTGCAATTCCGTTTTACTGTTCCGCTACTGCGTTGCCGTAAAACAAATATTTTGGACTGTAAAACCACTCACATACCATCCCAGATTGAAAATCTTAGCATAGTTATTTCTTAACCGACCAGACTGGTAATGAAAGAAAAGTAACGGCAACCCAAGCTGGCACAGGTCTTAGCCAGTGATACATCTACAAATGTATATTTAGCGTCCAATAGCTGATGTATGCTCTAATAAAGCAAAACATAGCATTTTTCAATAAATCAGGGACCTTAACTCTGGTGTAACTAATCAGACCCTTAATAAAATTAAAACATTTTAATAAGTGGACATTTTTGTTTAAAATCAAAAATCAACACCAACAAGATGTAACTACAGAGCAATAAGGAACCCAATCCATGCAGTTGCTCTCTTTTAAATGAGTAGAAACCAATTTTCATTTAAGTCACAGTGACCTTTGACCTATTGATCTCAAAATGAATTAACATGTCGCCAGTTGTCAATCATTTATCCATTTCAACCATTCAAACCAAAACGATACCTCCGACAAACAACAGCACGTGTCACTGTATAATAAAGCACGTACAACTATGTTATAATATAACCTATTGTCAATATACTCCGACATCAACAATAGGGCGGAGATATCTAAGTACTGGCGACATGTCAATTGGAGTCTACGTTTCACCAAGATTTACACAGAAAATATGAAATCAATCCACTACACCTTTCTCCTTTGAGCCGAAAAAAAAATCCGTCTGCCAAGCAAAATGGGCATATATAAAAAGGTGTTAAGCTGCAGATGAGGGATAAATATCACATAAAGGCACCATTGTTATAGAAATATTGCATGAGTTACTTACATGAGTCAACATACTCTGGATATTTTTCATGCAGTAATTCCAAATCCCGTCTGCTTAAAAAACACTTGTCCTTGTTATCCTTTAGTTCTTGTACAAGTCGGTCCATCTGTCCACTAGAAATAAACGGTACCTCATATATCATAACAAATACAACAAAATATCAAATATTAAAGATCCAAGGCCCACTAGAAATAAACAACTATCAAATATTAAAGGTACACACGACAATCTTGAAATATTCATTGAGCAAACAAGTGTGCCTGTGTCATTCTACAGTGCATGGTACCTCTGCCACATGACCAAGTGAAGATCCACAAGGTGGGCACATTACAGTGAAAATATTGAGTGATGAAAGTTTCTCGATTTATTCTCTGTATTTTTAAGTTGCGTGAAAATATCGAAGTATCGGAGGAGCAAAACAAAAATAGACACATTAGTACAGTCTCTTAGACACACACGTACTGTCTCTTAGACACACTAATACAGTCTCTTAAACACACTAGTATAGTCTCATAGCACACTAGTACAGTCTCTTAGACACACACGTACTGTCTCTTAGACACACTAATACAGTCTCTTAAACACACTAGTATAGTCTCATAGCACACTAGTACAGTCTCTTAAACACACTAATACAGTCTCTTAGACACACTAGTATAGTCTCGTAGACACACTAGTATAGTCTCATAGACACACTAGTACATTCTCAAACACACTAATACAGTCTCGTAGACACACTAGTACAGTCTCTTAAACACACTAATACAGTCTCTTAAACACACTAATACAGTCTCTTAAACACACTAATACAGTCTTAGACACACTAGTACTGTCTCTTTGACACACTGATACAGTCTCTTAGACACACTGATACAGTCTCTTAGACACACTAGTATAGTCTCATAGACACACTAGTACAGTCTCTTAGACACACTAGTAGTCTCTTAGACACACTAGTACAGTCTCTTAAACACACTAATACAGTCTCTTAGACTAACACATACTGTCTCTTAGACACACTAATACAGTCTCTTAAACACACTAGTATAGTCTCATAGCACACTAGTACAGTCTCTTAAACACACTAATACAGTCTCTTAGACACACTAGTATAGTCTCGTAGACACACTAGTATAGTCTCATAGACACACTAGTACATTCTCAAACACACTAATACAGTCTCGTAGACACACTAGTACAGTCTCTTAAACACACTAATACAGTCTCTTAAACACACTAATACAGTCTCTTAAACACACTAATACAGTCTCTTAAACACACTAATACAGTCTTAGACACACTAGTACTGTCTCTTTGACACACTGATACAGTCTCTTAGACACACTGATACAGTCTCTTAGACACACTAGTATAGTCTCATAGACACACTAGTACAGTCTCTTAGACACACTAGTAGTCTCTTAGACACACTAGTACAGTCTCTTAAACACACTAGTACAGTCACTTAGACACACTAGTATAGTCTCGTAGACACACTAGTACAGTCTCTTAAACACAATAATACAGTCTCTTAAACACACTAATACGGTCTCTTAAACACACTAGTATAGTCTCATAGACACACTAGTACAGTCTCTTAAACACACTAATACAGTCTCTTAGACATAAAAGTATTGTCTCTTAGACATACTAATACAGTCTCTTAAACACTAGTATAGTCTCATAGACACACTAGTAGTCTCTTAAACACACTAATACAGTCTATTAGACACACTAGTATAGTCTCCTAGACACACTAGTACAGTCTCAAACACACTAATAGTCTCTTAGACACACTAGTATAGTCTCATAGACACACTAGTACAGTCTCTTAGACACACTAATACAGTCTCTTAGACACACCAGTACAGTCTCTTAAACACACTAATACAGTCTCTTAGACACACTAGTATAGTCTCTTAGACACACTAGTACAGTCTCAAACACACTATTACAGTCTCTTAGACACACTAGTATAGTCTCATAGACACACTAGTACAGTCTCTTAGACACACTAGAACAGTCTCTTAAACACACTAATACAGTCTCTTAAACCCACTAGTACAGTCTCTTAAACACACTAATACAGTCTCTTAAACACACTAGTATAGTCTCGTAGACACACTAGTACAGTCTCTTAAACACACTAATACAGTCTCTTAGACACACTAGTACTGTCTCTTAGACACACTAGTACAGTCTCTTAGACACACAAGTACAGTCTCTTAGATACACTAGTAGTCTCTTAGACACACTAGTACAGTCTCTTAGACACACAAGTACAGTCTCTTAGACACACTAGTACTGTCTCTTAGACACACTAGTACTGTCTCTTAGACACACAAGTACAGTCTCTTAGACACACTAGTACAGTCTTTTAGACACACTAGTACAGTCTCTTAGACACACTAGTACAGTCTCTTAGACACACTAGTACTGTCTCTTAGACACACTAGTACTGTCTCTTAGACACACAAGTACAGTCTCTTAGACCCACTATTACTGTCTCTTAGACACACTAGTACTGTCTCTTAGACACACAGGTACAGTCTCTTAGACACACTAGTACAGTCTTTTAGACACACTAGTACAGTCTCTTAGACACACTAGTACTGTCTCTTAGACACACAAGTACAGTCTCTTAGACACACTAGTACAGTCTTTTAGACACACTAGTACAGTCTCTTAGACACACTAGTACAGTCTCTTAGACACACTAGTACTGTCTCTTAGACACACTAGTACTGTCTCTTAGACACACAAGTACAGTCTCTTAGACACACTAGTACAGTCTTTTAGACACACTAGTACAGTCTCTTAGACACACAAGTACAGTCTCTTAGACACACTTGTACAGTCTCTTAGACACACTAGTACTGTTGGATACTAACTTTATCATTATCAGATACATTCACATTTACATTCGGATGCAGACACCTGCCAAAGAGGTGCCTATATCAAGCTATAGCTAAGGCAGTTGACTACAGTTTAAAGCACATCTATGTGGTTTGTCTTACCTTTGAAGTAATGCTTGAGCATATGATGCTCGCTGAGCAGGCACTTTCATAGGAAGGTTCAGTATTTCATCAGGGTGGCCATTAGCTATCAGATACTGCACAAAATCTGCATAGTAGAACACAATATCATTATCATGGTGTGTATGTATGCATGTTTATCACATAACTTATGGTGTTGGAGTGGAATAACACCATTCTATATTTTCGATATACCACTAGTTATATAAGTATGCAATAAGCCTATTATGCGCTGTCAAAAAAATCGATAATGACTATGATCCAATTCCCACGGTTTATGTCGGTTTCGTGTGTTAAAGCGACAGGTAAAATGCAACAAGAGCATCAAGAATTGCAGGGCAATCCATAGTCCCCCACCAGCCCAGACAAACATTTTCCAGACATTTTCTATGATGGAGGTCAAAGATCAAGGTCAATGTCACAATGACCTAATTTTGGTATGCGACACACTGCTATCCCAAGATGTATTCACATACAAAGTTTGGTGTCTCTAAGTGTTATAGTATTGAAAATACGGTCCGGACAAGCATTTTCTATGACAAAGGTCACAGGTCAAGGTCACAATGACCTTATTTTGGTACGCGACACACCGCTATCCCAAAATGTATTCAAATACCAAGTTTGGTATCTCTAAGTATTATAGTATTGAAAATCAATCCGGACAAGTATTTTCTATGAGAGAGGTCACAGGTCAAGGTCACAATGACCTCATTTTGGTACGCGACACACCGCTAACCCAAGATGTATTCAAATACCAAGTTTGGTATCTCGAAGTATTATAGTACTGAAAATACGGTTCGGACAAGTGTTTTCTATGACAGAGGTCACAGGTCAAGGCCAAGGTCACAGTGACCTTATTTTGGTATGTGACACACCACTATCTCAAGATGTATCCACATACCTAGTTTGGTATCTCAAAGTCTTATAGTATTGAAAATATGGCCCGGACAAGCATTTTCGGAACATTTTCTATGACAGAGGTCACAGGTCAAGGTCACTGTGGCCTTATTTTGGTATGCGACACACTACCAAAATCCCAAGATGTATTCAAATATCAAGTTTGGTATCTCTAAGTGTTATAGTATTGAAAATACGGTCCGGACAAGCATTTTCTATGACAGAGGTCACAGGTCAAGGTCCTTTTTTTGGTACGTGACACACCGCTATCCCAAGATGTATCCACATACCAAGTTTGGTATCTCAAAGTGTTATAGTATTGAAAATATGGCCTGAACAACCATTTCGGAAGGACTGACGGAAAGATGGACAGGGTGCAAACCTATAGTCACCCCCGGGACCGGTGGGGGACTAATAAAAGTCGATATGTGAGTTATGTGATAAATAAAATCTAACATTCGTTCTCATTCATTATTGATTAATTTACTAAACTCGTTAGCAAAAATGATATAATGCACGGCAAGAGCCTTGCATTATATAATTTTGCCAACTCGTTAATACAGGTGGTCTCCTATTACAGGTTCTGTGGTCACTTAATACAGGTGATATCCTATTACAGGTTATGTGGTCTCTTAATACAGGTGGTCTCCTATTACAGGTTATGTGGTCTCTTAATGCAGGTGGTCTCCTATTACAGGTTATGTGGTCTCTTAATACAGGTGGTCTCCTATTACAGGTTCTGTGGTCTCTTAATACAGGTGGTTTTCTATTACAGGTTCTGTGGTCTCTTCTACAGGTGGTCTCCTATTACAGGTTCTGTGGTCTCTAACTACAGGTGGTCTCCTATTACAGATTCTATGTACATGTACTTTGTATATACTGTACTTGAGTGTATATGGTGTTTGTTTTTGTGAAGACTGATAATTAATTGTGTTAACATTTAGACATTGTAGCTTGGTAAATTATATTTATTTAAACATGGTTCTTTTTCACGTAAGTATATAATGTTAGAACCACCACGTAAAAAAATCTTTATTTCATAGCACCAATTTATACACTTATCCCCGAGTAGTGTTATCAATACCAACCAAAAGTCAGTATGCTTCCGGAATCAAAAACAATTAATTTACCATGAATTTTGTTTGTATTTCATCATATTTCTTCATATCGATCATGATCGGATAAACTTTATCAGGGAATATTAACAACCTGAATTTCATCCTGTAAAATCCACTTGCTCTTGGCCGACATCAACTTTCAGTAAATGACATGAACACGTTGGGCTATTAACTTTTTTAGTGTGTGTGTGTGTGTGTGTGGTGTGTGGTGTGCGAGCGTGCGTGCGTGTGCATCTGTGTGTGTGATTATAGTGTAAGGAATCCCTCATGATGCAGCACAATAGAGTGTGGACTGTAGTGGGATAATTGTTTACTGACCATCCTTTTGACTGTGCAATTTTTGTGGAGACAGCAACGTGTCAATGTCTTCCTTTGAGAGGTCATGCATTCTGAAAGACAAGTTACAAAAACATAAAATCTTTCTCCATATTTATCAAAAATATTGAACTCTTTCGAAATATGCATCCTGAAATATAAGTGACAAGCATGAAACTTGGTTTACCACAATTTATAGTCACTATCATTAAAACGCTCCATGTTGTGATTATTTTTCCACCCCATTTTACAAATCACTATCATCAGACGATTTTTAGGATACAAGAAATGTCAATGTAAGAGACAAATTGACAAATGCCCCCAAAGTGGTTTTGACCTTTGCCTCTAACTGTGACTTTGACCTTGGAGCCACGGACATGAATTTTGCGCGTGACACATCGTCTTGTTGTGGTGAGCACTTGTGCCAAGTTATTTGAAAAAATCTGTCCAGGAATGTCAGAGTTATTGACCGGACACGATTGGGACAGACAGACGCTTCTTTTTGACCTTTGATCGCTAAGTGTGACCTTGACCTTGGAGCCACGGATCTGGATTTTGCGCGTGACACGGCGTCTTGTTGTGGTGAGCACTAATGCCAAGTTATTTGAAAATCCGCCCAGGAGTTATTGACCGGACACGATTGGGACGGATGAACGGATGGTGCGACTACTATATGCCGCTCTTCGGGGGCATAAAAATATTTTTAAAATGTTAAAATACACTCTCAAACCAACCTGTTTACCTGTATAAATACAGGCTTTCCAGCACCATCCAACAGAGACAAGAGGGCCAAGATGGCCCTATATCGATCACCTGAATAATGGCCCATTATCGAACTTCATCGAAATCTTATGGTCATATACAATCTGTGCAAGTTTGGTTAAGATTGTTCAAGAAATGTGGCCTCTGTTGTTTAACTAAGCCAAATATCTGTAAACCGAAACGTGACGATGACATGCACAACTAGGCTTGATGCTGATCATCCCTGCAAATTTTCATTGAAATCTGGCGAGGGGTTCAGGAGAAGTAGATCAGAACAAAGTTTGTGTATTAAAACCTTTAAAGGGCCATAACTCCGCCAAAAATCATTCAACCGGAACACGGCGATGATTTGCACAACTAGACATAGAATTGATCATCCCTAAAAAGTTTCGTTTAATCCGGCCAGGGTTCAAGAGAACTAGTCAGAACAAAGTTTGTGTATTAAAACCTTTAAAGGGCTAAAACTCCACCAAAATCATTCAACTGGAACACGGTGACTATGTAAACTAGGCTTGGTGCTGATCATCCCTGCAAAGTTTCAATGAAATCCGGCTAAATGAAGGCCCTTTTGTCTTAGTCAGGCCAAGATATAGCATATTTTAGAAAATCAAGAGCCATGACTCCGATGTAAATGGTCCAATCTGGATGTTTTTCAAACTTGTCCAAGCTTTCATTGATATTAACAATCTGGTAAAGTTTCTTAAAGATCGGACAAAAGATGAAGGCCTTATCGTCTTAACGAGGCAAAATATAGTATTTTTTACTAAATCAAGGACCATAACTCCACTGTTACTGGTTCGATCTGGCTGGTTTTTGAACTTGACCGCGTTGTCATTAATATTAACAATCTAGTAAAGTTTCATAAAGATCGCATGAAAAATGAAGGCCCTATCGTCTTAACGAGGCAAAGTATAGCATTTTTAACTAAATCAAGGACCATAACTCATCTGTTACTGGTCCGATCTGGCTGATTTTCAAAATTGTCTAAGCTGTCATTGATATAAACAATCAGGTAAAGTTTTGTAAAGATCAGATGAAAGATGAATGCCCTATCGAATTAACGAGGCAAAATATAGCAATTTCAAACTAAATCAAGGGCCATAACTCATCTGTTACTGGTCCAATCTGGCTGTTTTTCGAAATTGTCTGAGCTGTCATTGATATAAACAATCAGGTAACATTTTATAAAGATCAGATGAAAGTTGAAGGCCCTATTGAATTAACGAGGCAAAATATAGCATTTTTAACTAAATCAAGGGCCATAACTCCGCTGTAACTGGTCCGATCTGGCTGATCTTCGAAATGTCCAAGCTTTCATTTATATAAACAATCTGGTAAAGTTTGGTAAAGATCGAATGAAAGATGAAGGCCCTATCGTCTTAACGAGGCAAAATATAGCATTTTTAACTAAATCAAGGGCCATAACTCCGCTGTTAATGGTCACGGCCTGCTAGTTTTCGAACTTGTCCTAGCTCTCATTTATATAAACAATCTGGTAAAGTTTGGTAAAGATTGGATGAAAGATGAAGGCCCTATCATCTTAATGAGGCCAAATATAGCAATTTTAACTAAATCAAGGGCAATAACTCCGCTGTTAATGGTCCGGTCTAGCTGGTTTTCGAACTTGTCCGAGCTTTCATTGATATTAACAATCTGTGCAAGTTTGGTAAAGATCAAATAATAAATGAAGGTGCTAGAATGTTCACAAGGCTTAATATGGCATTTTTCAGCAAAACAAGGGCCTTAACTCCGTTGAAATTATTTCGATCTTGCCGGTTTTCGAACTTGTTCAAGCTTTCATTGATATAAAGACAATGGCAAAGTTAAGTAAAGATCCGATTAATACTGAAGGCCCTAGAGTGTTCACAAGGCAGAAAATAGCATTTTTCAGAAAAAACAAGGGCCATAACTCCGGTGTTACTGATCTGATTTAGCTGATTTTCGAACTTGTTTGAGCTTTCATTGATATTAACAATCTGTGGAAGTTTGGTAAAGATCAAATAATAAAAGAAGGTGCTAGAGTGTTTCACAAGGCAGAAAATGCCATTTTTCAGAAAAACAAGGGCCTAAACTCCGGTGTTACTGACCCAATTCAGCCGATTTTCGAACTTGTCCAACCTATAATTGGTATTAACAATCTGTGCAAGTTTGGTAACGATCAAATAATAAATGAAGGTGCTAGAGCGTTCACAAGGCAGAAAACAGCAATTTTCAAAAAAATCAAGGGCCATAACTCCGGTGTTACTGATCCGATTTGGCTGGTTTTCGAACTTTTTCGAGCCTTCATTGATATTAACAATCTGTGCAAGTTTGGTAAAGATCAAATTATAAATGAAGGTGCTAGAGTGTTCACAAGGCTTAATATGGTATTTTTCAGCAAAACAAGGGCCATAACTCCGGTGAAATTATTCCGATCTGGCTGGTTTTCGAATTTGTACGAGCTTTCATTGATATTAACAACCTGTTAAAGTTTGGTAAAGATCAGATGAAAAATGAAGGCCCTATGGTGGTAACAAGACAAAAGTTAACGACGGACGACGGACAACTCGTCATCCCATAAGCTTCGGCCAGTAGAGCTAAAAATGTGACCCCTGCCAGGGGCGGGGCCAAATGTAACCCTAGGGTCACCATGTGAACAAACTTGGTAAAGGACCATAATCTTATAGTAAACGCAAAATATTCAAACCTCTGGCTCTTGTAGTTTCAAAGCAGAAGATTTTTTTTTTTTTCCTATTTGTCTATGTAAAACTGTGACCCCCGGGGCGGGGCCAAATTAGACACCAAGGTCATCATTTGAACACACTTAGTAGAGAACCATATGCTGATGCTACATGTTATACATGAAAGCTCTGTGATTTGTGGTTTCAGAGAAGAAGGTTTTTTTAAAAAAAAATCTTATATAAGTCTATGAAAAACATGCAAAATTTCAATATACAAACTTTGGACCCCCAGGGCAAGGTCATTTTTGACCCCGGGAACTTCATTTGCACAAACTTGATAGTCTAGGCATTGGCAATCATTTTAAAAGGAAAACTGTCGAAATCTTTCCAGCAGTCCTTGAGAAGAAGATTTTTTAAGGTTTCGACCATATAGGGTAATGGTGGCCATCTTGGATGTCGCACTGACCTGATTTTAACAAATCTAAAAAGCATTTATCTAGGGAACAACCAAGTGAAGTTTGCTCAAAATTGGCCTAGTGGTTTCTGAGAAGTCGTTTGGAGCAAAAGTTAACGACGACGGATGACGGATGACGGACGACGGACGAAGAGTGATCCCAATAGATCACCTTGAGCCTGTGGCTCAGGTGATCTAAAAATAGGGCTAAAATTAGGGCTATTTTTAGGATTTTGTATGGATTCGAGTAGAAAAAATAGAGATGTTACCACTTACCTCTCATCTGTTTAGACAAAATTAACTCACATATCTTAGAGACCATGTATTGTACCAGGTCTACCAGTGATCCTTAGTCTTCATCAGGCATTAACTGTGTCCTGAACATATAAGAATAATCCAAATAAGTTATATACATGTAATTTAAGTAAATGACTTAAGTCTAATGGAATTTTTAACCTGCCATGCAACTTTGAACAATGTCAGTTCAAATGGAACCAACATTTAATAACAGCCTCCTCTTCTCCCCTTTAAGCTGTCACATTCCACACCATTACTGTTTTATTAAACCTTTTAAACAAACAATTTGAAATAGGAAACATGTAACAAGAGCTGTCGGAGAACAGCGCAGCTCGACTATTCAATTTTTCAGAGAATTTTAAATTATATAGCCAGTATATACCATCAGAAAACAAGGCTAAAACAATGTGGGGTGGGGTTGGGCGGCGGAGCAGGTAAAGAAACTTGGGCCGATATAAAATTATCGTTAGAATCTCATACAATTATAGTGTGAAATTTTATTAGTTTTATCAGTTTTAATCCAAAATTGCTGTCATTTTAAAGAAATTTGTAGTCGAAAGGCAACTCGTGGAGGGAGGGGATATCTGGCAAATTTTTATTGTGGTCTAAAAAAAAAGAAAGAAGATATTTCATGTGTGTATCTGGATTAAATCTAAATTGTTTTATATGTAAATGATTGCGTTCAAATTAAAATTTTAATATCCAAATAATGGAAGATAAAATGAAAACAATTCCCTCCCCATGTCCTGCATGTGAGGGCAACCCATAAACCAATGGGGCACATCATTTATATAGGTGTAGATTTGATAAAACAAAACAACACAGACATATGTAAAAACAAACAAACAAAACAAGAGGCCCAAGAGGGCCTGTGGACGCTCTACTGGCTAACACAGCTCTTATAACATCAATGAAGTGAGTGACTGCCATTTACGTTCTTTTTGAAAGTTTCGGGCAAAAAACAGCTTTTTAACTAAATCAAGGGCCATAACTAAAGAATCTGGTAAAGTTTGGTAAAGATCAGATGAAAAATGAAGGCCCTACCGTATTAACGAGGAAAACTATAGCATGTTTAACTAAACTAGAATTATCACTGAAAGTGATTAATACCCCCACAATACCGCCTTGTCACATTAACATGGCAATCAGAAGAAAACAATGGTAGGGCCAGAAGTTATTACGACATATGAGAGAGAGAGAATTGAATTGAATTGGATTTTATAGTTGCACCAACAGCTAAGGTCATATGGCGACTTTCCGCTTCCATTGGTGGAGGAAGACCTCAGGTGCCCCTGCGGGCAATTTTCGAGGGCACCTGGGTAGTACCACAACCACCGACATTCCGTAAGCCAGCTGGATAGCTTCCTCACATAAAGATTCCAACAGCAGGGTAGGAGGGAGGGAGGGAGGGAGGGAGAGACCAATTTTTGATGGAGTTATGGTCCCTTTTCAACTTAGAATTTGCCACAAAAAAAAAACGGTGTCCAGACGATAACTCGTAAAAGGGTCGACGGATTTAAATAACTTTTGGTACATGGGTTTAAGACCATAAAACACAGGTCAGTTGAAGTATTTAGTAGTCAAACTTGTACTATGATGTGTGTTATGAAAATACCTCTGTATGCTGCCCAACTTTCCTCACACATCACTCGATGTAATCAACCAGAGAGATGAAGCATAGTAAGAGACACTATAATGTGAAGTTATCACTTGAGTACTCGCATATTGCGAACTGATTTCAGAAAATGCAAGTCTGAATGTGTACATGCATTATTGCAAGTTGTTATTGATTTGGCCTGGAGTAGATGTAAACATGTTTACCATGTATATGAAATTATTTTATGCAAATTCATTTATGATGATGTAGACTGTTCTCTGGCCTTGAATAACAGCTAAAATTAGATAATGTAAACATGTTTACAATGTATATGCAAATTATTTTATGCAAATTCATTTATGATGATGTAGACTGTTATCACTGGACTGTGTTATGCAAATTTGAAATTTGGACTATTTGAATTAACATGTCGCCAGTACTTAGATATCTCCGCCCTATTGTTGATGTCAGAGTATATTGACAGTAGGTTATATTATATGACAATAGGTTATATTATAATACAGCTACACATGCTTTATTATACGGTTGCACATGCTATTGTTTGTCGAACTTGACTTGTATTTTATGGTGTTATACCCGTGTACCAAATATTATTTAAATCCATCATCCCTTTCATGAGTTATCGTCCGGAAACACCCGTGTACCAAAAATTATTTAAATCCGTCGACCCTTTCATGAGTTATCGTCCGGACACCGTTTTTTGAGCAAATTCTAAGTTGAAAAGGGGCCATAACTCCGTCAAAAATTAATGGTTTGTAACCAAAGTCGAACTTGACTCGTATTTTATGGTGTTATACCCGTGTACCAAACATTATTTAAATCCGTCGACCCTTTCATGAGTTATTGTCCGGACACCGTTTTTCAGACAATTTATAAGTTGAAAAGGGGCCATAACTCCATCAAAAATTGGTGGTTTGTAACCAAAGTCGAACTAGACCTGTATTTTATGGTCTTAAACCTGTGTACCAAAAATTATTTACATCCGTCAACCCTTTCATGAGTAATCGTCCGGACACCATTTTTTGGCAAATTCTAAGTTGAAAAGGGGCCATAACTCCGTCAAAAATTGGTGGTTTGTAACCAAAGTCGAACTTGACCTGTATTTTATGGTCTTAAAACCGTGTACCAAAAATTATTTAAATCCGTCGATCCTTTCATGAGTAATCGTCCGGACACCATTTTTTGGCAAATTCTAAGTTGAAAAGGGGCCATAACTCCGTCAAAAATTGGTGGTTTGTAACCAAAGTCGAACTTGACCTGTATTTTATGGTCTTAAAACCGTGTACCAAAAATTATTCAAATCCGTCGACCCATTCATGAGTTATCGTCCGGACACCAATTTTTGCGCAAATTCTAAGTTTAAAAGGGGCCATAACTCCGTCAAAAATTGGTGGTTTGTAACCAAAGTCGAACTTGACCTGTATTTTATGGTCTTAGATGCGTGTACCAAAAATTATTTAAATCCGTCGACCCTTTCATGAGTTATCGTCCGGACACCGTTTTTTGCGCAAATTCTAAGTTGAAAAGGGGCCATAACTCCGTCAAAAATTGGTGGTTTGTAACCAAAGTCAAACTTGACTTGTATTTTATGGTGTTATACCCGTGTACCAAATATTATTTAAATCCGTCAACCCTTTCATGAGTTATCATCCGAACACCGTTTTTTGCGCAAATTCTAAGTTGAAAAGGGGCCATAACTCCGTCAAAATGTGGTGGATTGTAACCAAAGTCGAACTTGTCTTTACTTTTGTGGTGTTATACCTGTGTACCAAATATTATTTAAATCCATCAACCCTTTCATGAGTTATCGTCCGGAAACCAACAGACCAGTTGAAAAGGGGCCATAACTCCGTCAAAAATTGGTGGTTTGTAAGTTGAAAAGGGGCCATAACTTCGTCAAAAATTGGTGGTTTGTAACCAAAGTCGAACTTGACTTTACGTTTATGGTGTTATACCCGTGTACCAAATATTATTTAAATCCATCAACCCTTTCAAGAGTTATCGTCCGGAAACCAACAGAACGACCGACGGACGGACCGACAAGCTCACTCCTATATACCCCCCGAAACTTCGTTTGTGTGGGTATAATCAAGAGCCATAACTCCTCTGTTACTGGTCCGACTGGTACAACATAATTAAAAAAAAAAAATATTAACATTTTTTTTTTTAAAAATTTAAAAAAAACAAGAGGTCAATGACCTTGAAGCTCTACTGATTGATTTTGATTTCAGGAAGTAGTCGCTACAGATTTGTTTTTTGAAAAATTATTTTTAGCCGTGGTGGCCATCTTGAATTTCCGGCCGACCTGAAATTTTGCTAGGATCAATTAGACATCAAGAGCAACATTCCTGTGAAGTTTCATGAACATCCGTCAAGTAGTTTCACAGGAATAGTCGTTACAAGTTTTCATTATATAACTCTATGTAAACAAAGATGGCCGCTGACAGCCATGTTTAACGTCAAATCAAAATAATGTACGACTCTGATAACCATCATGTCATGCTGATCATTTTAGAAAAAGTCCCATATCAATATCACTTATAGTTTTCAAGACGTAGTCGCTACAAACTTCTTTTTTAAAAAATCTAATTTTAGCTGTGGCGGCCATCTTGAATTTCTGGCCGATCTGAAATTTTGCTAGGATCAATTAAACATTAAGAGCAACATTCCTGTAAAGTTTCATGAAAATCTGCCAAGTAGTTTCAAAGGATTAGTCGCTACAAGTTTTTACTATATAACTCTATGTAAACAAAGATGGCCTCTGGCAGCCATGTTTAACGTTGAATCAAAACGATTTTTGACAAGGACCAACATCATGTCATGCTGATCATTTTAGAAAAAGTCCCATATCAATATCACTTATAGTTTTCAAGAAGTAGTCGCTACAAACTTGTATTTTGAAAAATCTATTTTTAGCCGTGGCGGCCATCTTGAATTTCCGGCCGACCTGAAATTTTGCTAGGATCAATTAGACATCAAGAGCAACATTCCTGTGAAGTTTCATGAAAATCCGTCAAGTAGTTTCAGAGGAGTAGTCGCTACAAGTTTTCATCATATAACTCTATGTAAACAAAGATGGCCACTGGCAGCCATGTTTAACGTCGAATCAAAACAATGTTTGACTCTTATAACCATCATGTCATGCTGATCATTTTACAAAAAGTCCCATATCAATATCACTTATAGTTTTCAAGACGTAGTCGCTACAAACTTTTTTTTTTAAAAATCTATTTTTAGCTGTGGCAGCCATCTTGAATTTCTGGCCAATCTGAAATTTTGCTAGGATCAGCTAGACATTAAGAGCAATATTCCTGTAAAGTTTCATGAAAATCTGTCAAGTAGTTTCAAAGGAGTAGTCGCTACAAGTTTTTATTATATAACTGTATGTAAACAAAGATGGCCTCTGGCAGCCATGTTTAACGTTGAATCAAAACGATTTTTGACAAGGACCAACATCATGTCATGCTGATCATTTTAGAAAAAGTCTCATATCAATATCACTTATAGTTTTCAAGAAGTAGTCGCTACAAACTTGTATTTTGAAAAATTATTTTTAGCCGTGGCGGCCATCTTGAATTTCCGGCCGACCTGAAATTTTGCTAGGATCAATTAGACATCAAGAGCAACATACCTGTGAAGTTTCATGAAAATCCGTCAAGTAGTTTCAGAGGAGTAATTGCTACAAGTTTTCATTATATAACTCTATGTAAACAAAGATGGCCGCTGGCAGCCATGTTTAACGTCGAATCAAAACGATTTTCGACAAGGACCAACATCATGTCATGCTGATCATTTTAGAAAAAGTCCCATATCAATATCACTTATAGTTTTCATGAAGAAGTCGCTACAAACTTGTTTTTTAAAAACCTATTTTTAGATCTGGCGGCCATCTTGGATTTCACATCAACATGAATTTTTGCTAGGATCAGCTAGACTTCATGGGCAACATTTCTGTAAAGTTTCATGAAAATCCATTCAGTAGTTTCAGAGGAGAAGTCGCTACAAAAAAAAGTTTACGGACAGACGGACGACGGACGCCGCACCACGGCATAAGCTCTGCTGATCTCTTATCAGTAGAGCTAATAATTAGAAAAAATTTTTTTAGAAAAATAAAACAAATGAAAAAAAAAAATTAAAAAAAAAAATTTTTTTTTTTTTTTTTTTTTTAGAAAATAAAAAACACACCAAAAAACCCAAGGAACATGTATATGATATTTCAGTTGAATGGATTAAGTGGTTTCGGAGGAGATGTCGTTTGAAATTTCCTTAAATTTTACCTAGTTTTAGCCATGGCGGCCATCTTCGTTGACTGGCGGCCACGAAAAACACAAATCTGAGAGGGACTATCCCAAATATCATTGTGATTAAGTTTCATCAAAGTCCATCAAACGGCTTCAGAGAATATGTCATTTTTAAAATTCAAAGTTTTCTCTAATACATATAGGGAAAAGTGACCACGCCCTTTGGCAGCCATGTTTTTATATGTAATGTCCAAATAATTTGAACAATCTTGGTCGAGAGTCACCCAAGGAACATTTGTGTGAAATTATTTTGAAATCCAACCAGCAGTTTCAGAAGACAAGAATTTTTCAACTTTTTATATAATATACATATAAGGAGAAAAAGCCCCGCCCCTGTGGCGGCCGTTTTTTTTTACCGATCCACGCCAGACGCCGGACACCACACCATCCCATAAGCTCTGCTGGCTCTTGGTCACCATGCAAACCTTGATCTGCCTTTATTGCACATTTTATGGGCATCACAATTTGGGTTGCATGGGAGCCCAGAATTTTGTGCAGAAGACAAAATTACTTATGCAACCCTTACAACATACTATAAGGAAACCAATTCCCAAATTTAGTTGAGCTAGGACAAGAAATGTAAGAGGCTACAGGAACCAAAACTATTTAAGCAGCTCTTGATGTGGATGCTCATGCCGGGGTGATTACATAAGCTCTCTTATTCTTTGAATAGTCGAGCTAAAAACTGAACTGTTCAAAAAATAGTATTCATTTTACATTGTTTGACTAGAATGCATGTCTGGTAAACAGTTATCATGACAAGATTAATGAGAGCCATAAAAATAGTACTTCCATGAATTATCCAATTCTTTCACCCTTTGCTAAGTTTTTCAGAACTCTATATAATCAACATTGTTTGGCTGTGTTGGTACATTTCCTTTAATCATCAATAATACTTGGAAATATTTCTGGCATATGTGAATGCTACACTTCAACCAGTGAAGGAGCACTACCCTATTCCCTCAGATTTTCATCACTGGGAAATTTATCGCTCAGCAAAATCCACTTACCTAATACTAGAATATCTTGATCATCCAGACACTTACCTAATACTAGAATATCTTGATCATCCAGACACTTACCTAATACTAGAATATCTTGATCATCCACACTTTCCTAATACTAGAATATCTTGATCATCCACACTTACCTAATACTAGAATATCTTGATCATCCACACTTACCTAATACTGGAATATCTTGATCATCCACACTTACCTAATACTAGAATATCTTGATCATCCACACTTACCTAATACTGGAATATCTTGATCATCCACACTTACCTAATACTGGAATATCTTGATCATCCACACTTACCTAATACAAGAATATCTTGATCATCCACACTTACCTAATACTGGAATATCTTGATCATCCACACTTACCTAATACCGGAATATCTTGATCATCCAGACACTTTCCTAATACTAGAATATCTTGATCATCCACACTTACCTAATACCAGAATATCTTGATCATCCACACTTACCTAATACTGGAATATCTTGATCATCCGCACTTACCTAATACTGGAATATCTTGATCATCCAGACACTTACCTAATACTAGAATATCTTGATCATCCACACTTACCTAATACTAGAATATCTTGATCATCCACACTTACCTAATACTAGAATATCTTGATCATCCACACTTACCTAATACTAGAATATCTTGATCATCCACACTTACCTAATACTGGAATATCTTGATCATCCACACTTACCTAATACTGGAATATCTTGATCATCCAGACACAGCCAACAACACTGGAGCTGAAGCTAAGGAATCACTGGTAAACTGGTTCTTAAAGTCATTCTGTGTAAAAAAGAACTAGAGAACCAAGTGTAACAATGATATACAGTTCTCAAAAGTTAATTACCAGATTTATGTTTTTAATATAAACAGGGGTGTGATTGGCCTTTGAACAAAAGGGAGGAAAATTTGAGCGAGGGGTTAAGGGGACTGCAAGTCCCCTTACGGGGTCAAGGGGCAGCGCCCTTGTAGGGGTTCAGGGGGCGAAACACCCAGAAAGCTCCTGGATTTTAGCTGTTTTAAATCATTTTAAGTCCATTTCTGATATGCTTATGGGTTGTTTGTCTTACACTTATTCATATGTTCAGAACTTTTGCAGTGTTCCAATAACGAGACCTTGCCCCGCGATCCATAACTAATCAGTTTGTCGCATTGGATACACTTAACTTTCCCGGAAATGTCCACTTTCCGAAAGCTTACACTCAACGGTACGTCATTATTTACGATTTCTAACCACTCCCACTTAAACTTATTTTTACAATCACTATCTATTTTTTTGATCTCTCGTGTGTCCGCCGATCTTTCCAAGATTTTGGCCATGTTTTCCGCGTAACCATCTCTCAAAACAAAACAAACAAATTCACAGCGGACATTTTTTTCTTTTGTTTTTTTTATCTCAGCTTCACATTACAAGAGGCGCTTTGATTGGACCAGATAAACAACAAAGACCAATGAAAACTCGCGACAGAAAACTATTGAGAAATTGCCAGGATGTAAAACGTGTAGATCTCGGGATCTCGGATTTTACAGGATATTACGGGGCAAACGTGTAAAAGTCGGATTTTTTCGGCCAAAAATACGGCCCTCACCCCCCCTGAAAAAAAAACTCCTCGGATCTGGACGAATTGGAAAAGTGACCCCTCGGACCATCGGAACCGCGGAAATCAGCGATTCCGAGGAAGAATCACACCCCTGTATAAAAGACAAGTTTCTCATGAAAAAATAAAACTTAGGAATTTGAATAAAAAATAAGGACATTTTTAGAAATTTCCTGCGTTTTTTAATGTGTTTTTTTTAGGATTTTTAGCACAAGTGAAAAAAATTAGGAATTTTAGGGCTGCTGGAAAGCCTGTAAATACCGTTATAAACAACAAAACTCAATTTGGGAAATCATGCGCAGGAAAATGTCCTTTTAAAATATCTAACCCTTTACGATGAACCATTGAATCAATTTTACATGCCCAAAAGACTAAAAGCGTGTGCTAACCATTTTCAGCTAAGGGAGGCGAGTACACGTCAGTCAATTTAATTTGCGGACAAATATTTCCCTTTAAATTATGAACGTCGAAGTGAACCAAAGTTATTAAGCGGAAACCGTTTTTCTTTTTTAGTAACAATGACCCAAAATGCAATCGCAAACTTCCTTTTGATATAAGCTTTCTTCACAGCAAGTTTCATTGTAATATCTCATTCCTTACTTAAGTTATTGCGTGGAAACCATTTTTCTATTTTTAGTAAGTGATCTTGACCTTGACTTCAATGACCCTAAATGCATCCCAACCTTCCTTTTCATATATTAAGCTACCTACCCTGCAAGTTTTATTGCAATACCTCATCCCTAACAAAAGTAACTGAGCAGAAACGAAGAGTTTGAAGCCGCCTGCCAAATGACATACCCCAATCTAATAACCAGGTTTTCAAAGGGTTGGAATTCCCTATCTGAACCGAATACCCATGATTGATTATTTTTCTTGCACATCAGAACATGTTGTGCGTTGACGCCGCCAGCTACTAACGTTTTGCATGTTTTCCTGCATACCGGATGTTGGCGCGCTTGAATTTTATTCAACCCTAGGGTAAGATGGAAATATCTAGCCCCGGTAAAATGACGGATATCCTTGTCCAGTATGCAAGAATATAAGAATCTTTCATGGGTATCCGGTGAAGATAGGGAATTCCAACCCGAGGTAGAAGTGTTTTTATCGAAACCGAGACTCTGCCGAGGTTCCGATTAAAACACTTATACCAAGGGTTGGGATTCCCTATCTGAACCGAATACCCATGTTAGATTCTTTTTCTTGCATATCAGACATGTAGTGCGTTGACGCTGCCAGCTACTAACGTTTTGCATGTTTTCCTGCATACCGGATGTTGGCGCGCGTGAATTTTATCTAGACCCTAGAGTGAGATGGAAATATCTAGCCCCGGTAAAATGGCGGATATCCTTGTCTGGTATGCAAGAAAACCCCATACAATAATAAGTACTGTTTTTCAAATGGATGTATCGTAAAATGGTGAAGATAGGGAATTCCAACCCCGAGGTAAAAATGTTTTATCGAAACCGAGACTCTGCCGAAGTTCCGATTATAGGGAATTCCAACCCCGAGGTAAAAATGTTTTATCGAAACCGAGACTCTGCCGAAGTTCCGATTAAAACACTTATACCAAGGGTTGGAATTCCCTATCTGAACCAAATACCCATGATAGATTCTTTTTCTTGCATATCTGACATGTAGTGCATTGACGCTGCCAGCTACTAATGTTTTGCATGTTTTGCTGCATACCGGATGTTGGCGCCTCGAGTGAGATGGAAATATCTAGCCCGGTAAAAGGGCGGATATCCTTGCCTGGTATGCAAGAAAACCCCATACAATAACAAGTACTGTTTTTCAAATGGATGTATCGTAAAATGGTTGTGTATAAGGACTGCTGTGCGCTATCATTTCCTATTCTTTATTTACCTTTTCAGTGCTTCACCATAGTCTTTTTTCATTAAAGCATCCACCAGAGGTTCATCTGATGCTATTTCTTCTTTTTTCATTAAAGCATCATCTGATGCTATTTCTTCAATCTGTTCGTTCTTTGTCAACTTTTCCTCAGGTTGTTTCTCCAGACGTTCATTTTGCTTCTACAATATACAAAACAGATACTACAGAAGCTCCAACAAGGCTTGAATTATGGTAGTCTTCATGGATACGCCTATCCACAGACCTAAACTAAAATATTAAATAGAAGAGTATTCCATGGAACACTTGTGTTGTCGCGTGCTTATTTCATTAAGTTTAATCAAACTATAAAGTTTGACGACAACTGGTGCAATACTTCACGAATTATGGAGCAGATTTTTAACTGTTGAAGTTGATGAAAAGATGCATAACTCTTCAGTGGATAATCGATACGGAGGAGCTGTTTAACATTTCATGACCATAGAGTTTTTTGAAAAGGGGCATAACTTTGCCAAAACCGAAGTCAGAGTTATTGGACATGTGTAATGACATTTCTTTGGGTAAGATGAATTGAATTGAATTGGATTTTATAGTCGCACCAACAGCTAAGGTCATTTGGCGACTTTCCACCTTCCACTGGTGGAGGAAGACCCCAGGTGCCCCTCCGGGCAATTTTCGTGTACGGGCGGGCACCTGGGTAGAACCACCGACGTTCTTGGGTAAGATGAAGAGGTGTGTGAACTTTTATGCATACAGGTCATATACTTTTCAAGTTATGGTCAGTTATGAGCTTGGCTAGGTTGCTGGTTAAAGTTTTAAGAAAAGGGGGGCATAACTCTGCCAAAACGTGAGTTAAGAGTTATAGGTCATGGGTAACAACACTTCTTTGGGTAAGATGAATATGTGTGTGAAGTTTCATGAAAATAGGTCAAACACTTTTTAGTTATGAGCTCGGTTAGGTTGCAGGTTAAAGTTTTATGAAAAGGGGCATAACTCCACCAAAATTTAAGTCGGATTGGACATGTTTAACGACATTCCTTGAGGTAAGACATAAATAGGTCATATTGTGCGCAAAAACCGATGGAAGATAAAGAAATTAAGCAGTAATTAAAAATTAATGTAAATATATAAAGATTAAATTTTAAAAAAATAAGGGATGATATGGTAGTAATATAAACTATGGATGACAGACAAAGTGATCCCAATATATATATATATATTGCAAATTTAAGCTCTACAACTCAGTATAAATGCATTAACCAGTCACCTTATTGTTATTGTTGCCAAAGAGTCGAGTTGTGAATTACCAAATGTAAATTAAATTTTACTTATTCAACTATGGTTATTTTAAGTACCCATGAATAAATCTAGATTTTTTTTAATTGTACACATGCATTATGGTATGACCTCAACTCAAGGATTATGGATAGATTTTGGAAGAACAGTTTTGTAGTGAAATTTGCAGTTTAGATTATTTAAGGATGGCCTTATACAATATTAAAGTGAAAATGTTAACTCAAACAAGGGGTGTAATTCTGTTATAAATTAGGCAATTAACAATGTGTGATGTAGAGCACCAATTAACAGCAAAATTACGCTACAAAACCATTTATCAAAAGTCTATCCGGTTGTTTACGGCATATAATAATGTATATTTGCCGATTAAAACTATAGCTTTATTCATGGGTTCTTAAAATACCCGTGATTGAATATGCGTAAAATGACATGAATTCGATGCTCCAGTTTTGGGCTTTGGCCTGGTTGGTTAAAGCCGTTTATAATGCGTCTATAGAGTTTGGAATCTCAAAGTATGTAAGTTATATCTATCTGTACTTAGTCATAAGTAGGTTTAGAAATGGTGTACATCTGTAGTAAAAATTTCCCTGCTGATGCTGAAAAATCCATTATTTTGCAGAAGAAAAGAGAATCTCTTACCTTTGGGGTTCGTTTTTGTCTTGAAGACTCATTCTCATCATCCACAGCAAAGTGCACCTCCCTACCATGTTTGGTAAGGAAATTGGCATAGAACCTGAGCATGCGCCTGTCCACAACCACACATTCTTCTTCAAATCTGGTCTCAAAGAACTCAACACATTTATCAACATCCACTTCTGCGTCATTGCTTCTATTACCTGAATAGAGAAATCAATTATTTAACATATCAATCGACGCGTGTGTCTTAGGTAGCACAGTGGTGTTATGGTTAGCATCGCAGCTTAGTAGCCCTGGGATCACAACATCGCACGCTCAATCACGGCCAGGACCGAATTTGGGTTATCAAAATATTTAAATGAATTTCCTACTGTACAAGTTCTACAGATGAGACTTTAAACTTTAATACCTTTGAATCGGACTGGAGTACATATTTACACTTTTCATAGGCAATTTTTTCCCCCCGAAGTTTACAAATGAGAGTGTAACTAGGTAACAGCAAGTCATAGTACAATGCAACAACAACAACAAACATGGCTGCTAAAACGATGACACATGCTCTTTTAAAAGTGAAAAATCAACTAAAACTAACTTTTAATGCCTATGATGTAAGACGACCAGTGGGTAGATCAGGTAAACATTTAATGTTTGACTTTGTGTCATACTTACATAAAGACTTGAATATTTGAAACAGCAAGGCACTCTTGTCGACCATACTAACATCCTGTACTATGCTGTAGAACTTCTCCAAAACATCTGTCTGATAACAAATTATACACTGCTTTAAACATCTGCCAACTAAAAATAATTCACAATTTCACGTTTTCTTTTTTCTTTTTTTTGGCATGGGCTAGCAGTCAGGGGTGTAACTTGTTAAAATAACTTGTTTATATTATAACAGTTTTAAGAGTCCTTTTCTCTCTTTTTTTTTTAAATAACTGCATAAGTTTTATTAAGATTAAATCATTGTTCACGAAAGTATCCTAAATAAGTTATTTTATTCCATTTTTATCGGTGAAAGACTGGGATTTCTCAGTGGAAGAATATTCATAATCACTAAATATTACTTACTCCGAACACAAAAACAACTAACTGCGACGTTGAGTTATGACGTCAATAAAGTGTTGCTGACGTCGACGTCATCCGCCGATAACGTTTAATAAAGCAAATATTTCGTTTAAAATCATGCATAAAATGATTTAAAATATAATAAATAGTGTATTTAACTGCTGTGTTCGATTATAGGGAAATCCTTCACTTGATGGTAGGCGTGTTTTGTTTTTTCACTCATCTCGTGAAGGATTTCCCTATAATCGTTCCCAGCAGTTAAATAATCTCTATTTACCGAAAGTAAGACGAATCAACTCTTACTCTGTGTCAAAGGGATATACATGTTTTCTTGAAAATAACTTGCTTCAGTTATTTCTAAAATCAAGTTACAACCATGACTGATAAGTGTGCCGGCCCAAGAACTGAAACAGTGTGTGGCAAAACCGAGAGTCTGATATTCTATCAAAAAATCCTGAGGAAGCATTGTGTAGCAGAATGATTATCAGATGTAGTGATATTTACTTTATATCCAGGGAGCCAGTCGGGTTCAGAGGACAGAACAGTGGACTGTGAAATTTGACAAATGTGGCCAGAGTTTTGTGCGAATGAGGTTTATCATTATCATTTCATAGTGATCTTGACCTTTGACCCCAAAAGGAATAGGGGTCATCCTCTCACCGTGGAGTTTCATTAAGTTAAGCCAAACAAAAAAATACCTGTGTTTCCGGTGGCCCGACAGACCTTAAAAAAAAGGCCTACCTACCGACCCTATTTTTTTAGAGCATGCAATAGGAAACTCACCTACTTCTTTGCTTGGCCTTATCAAAGATGGTTTCAGTTATGGATGTTTAGAGGAATGTTGATTACTATAGTGCTACGTAAAATGAAATATTTTACTTACTTTGTCTTGTTTTACCCACGGCTCGCAAATAAAGCTCTTCAACACAAACATGTCCGCTACAAGGCCTGGAGTCTGCAAATAATAAATGGAAAACAAGATAGAGAACTATTGGGGGAGCAATAAAAGTCCCATACATTTTTGCAGGAACAAGTAATGTATTGGCAGGGGCAAAGCTACTGAGACCAAACTCTTTTTATATGAATTAGGATTTTGTGATAACCTTGCTTTAAAAATATAAAAAGCCATAAATCTTGACATTTTTTTCTTCAAACCAAACTTTAATGGCACTCAACCAGTATTTACACGTCAGTCAGGTTTACACAAAAATGAATTGAATATCTTAAATGGTTTCCTTCAAAGTGATCGAAAATTATTTATCTTTAACGCAGGCTGTCAACCAACTTTTCCAAAAAATAAACATGTAGGAACAAATAAAATATTTTTTTCCAAATTACTTTTTTTTTAGCAATAATGTAGGAACTTCAAAATGAACAAGAGCTGTAAGAACAGCAAGCTTGAGTATTTTAAGTCATTTTAGCTCGACTTTTTCGAAGGGAAAAAAAGAGCTTTTGTCACCATTTGATCGTCGTCTGCGTTCAGGTTAAAGTTTTGTATGTAAGCTTGCATTTCAAAAACTACTTCATTGGCATCTTTAGAAAACATCATACACATTACGTGGTCTGAGTATTAACCTTCATACCCCATCCAACCCCGCTTCTCCAAGAAGCGAAAACGGGGTTGACTGGGGTATGAAATAAAACCTTAATTTGGCGTAACATTTTGCATGTTGTAAAATTAAGGTAATTTTAAATAGGTTATCTCATTTTTTTAGTAAAAAAGGTTTTTTAAAATTGTTTTATTGTCGAAATATTCATTATAAAATCCTGCTGATATAAACATTTCCATCGCTTAATGGTATTAAGGCGGGACCAAATAATGCAGTCAGGTTCAATAACTCATGCTTTTATCTCAAGGATCTATTTTCAACTGATTGTATTTGTAGGAGGGTAGAGAATTTGTGTGGGTAACTGTAAATCAATGTTAGACATACAACTGCATGAGGAATTGAATTGAATTGGGTTTTAAGGTGCACCAACACATGAAAGGTTATATGGCGCCTAACAGGCATGAACATGCCAGGCTCATCCTCCATGTACATCGAGATAAAATATGGAAAATGGGCCTTCTCACCCTGAACTGCAGAATTGCTGCAAATTCTATCGCAGAAACTCCATTTACGCTGGAGCCACGTTTATTGTTTTTCTGCCACTGCTCTTTTGATGTGAGCGTGATGGCACCTGAAACAATGCAGGGATCATGATGAAGACCTTTAATGAACATGAACAAAAAATGATGAAATGAACATGAATTTGGGGGGATTCTACCGCTCTGCCTACCCCTCCAAAGGGATCTGCAGTGGCCCTATTCTTTGCCCCGTGACCAAACGGGGCCCCCGGGAACCACACGGGGCAAACTGCATGAGGAAATTTTGTGTCAGATGATAATGCTCCCTTTACATATTAAAACATAAAAGCAGCTTATTTATTAACTGATGCTCTGTTTTTATTTTTGTTCTAAAAACAATGATTTATCAATACAGTTTTGTATTTGTATCGCTAACTTGTTAATATGTTGTGTTTTTTTCTTCAAAAAAGTAAAGTTCAAAGTAGTATATACTGCTTTACTCTACTGTTCAATTTAACAATTTGCTATTCAAAGGAAGAACTTTACTCGGGCCTCAATTTATACTTGACCTAATAAGTAATGTAGCATGTTAGCAGTTAAGCAAGCTTTCCATGCTTTTTCAATGACCATTAAGTGTTGTGTAATAGGTCCTTAACAAAATTATGGCCCCTTTTATACTTAAAATTTGGTTAAAGTTTGTATGTAGCTTTTATCTCCGAAACTACATATAAGTTCACATAATGAACTGAAGGGTACCACACGTATTCGGCATCATTAGACAACATCATACAGTCAGGTTCTATAACTCATGCAACTATTTTAATTTGGCCACTTTTATAATGAACAAGATGATAAGAAAATGTCAGAGGCTGATAGCGATAGAAAACACATCATCTTGGCGGGTATGAAAGCCTTTTTAATTCTACGGGTGGTGGGTACCCTAAGTAAAACAACACCGAGTAAGGCTCGTTTTGAAAGGCCCCTTCCCTTCTATATACTCACTTAATGCTTTACCTACTGACTGAAAATATACTGGAAATAATTACCGGTACACCTGTCTCGTACCTTTTATGTCAAACAAAATAAATACTTACGGCTAAGACTTTACGAGCCTGAGCTATTTTGTCTTCCTCTAAAAAACTGGCTGCCAATGTCAGCAATAACCTCTGCTCAGTATATTTCTCACTCAAAAGATTGAAAACTGAAATATAACAAGCAAATTCAGAGTGTTCATATCCCCCACCTTAATACACTGATCCAGATGTTGGTTGTTACAGTAACATGACATACATTTTTACCGTTAATGTGTTAGTGGTGATGTGTGTGACACTTGATCCCAGTCCCAACAAAGGGTATGGTGAAATGCACACACTAGATATGCATTGTGGACATTTAAATTTTAAGGGTAGAAAATTGGTAACAATTATCAAAGCCCTTATTTGTGCTAGTGGTTGCATCTTCTGTTGGTGGTTATATGTATGATGTTTAGTCACAATCCAAACATACGGTGTTGCACAGACAAGATATGGGACAGATGTATCATGTATGGATGCACTTTGTACCAAGTGATTCCTATCTATACTGAACCAAACAGCTAACGCACCAGTAGACAATACCTTTCATGTATGAACTAATTATATGCCAATTGGTACCTTTGGGGACAGGTGAATTAAACGATTATTTTAAATTTACAGTCGGTATTGATATTTGTCTCGTTCATAATGAAATTTGTTTCGATTTATTGATTGTGATTGAGATATTAAAGGTACTGTCTACTGGTGCGTTAGCCGTTTGGTTCAGTATTGTTCCCGCTTATTTGAAGTGGGGGAATAATAAGCCACTGGATACCGACGGTCAATAAAAATGCACCCGTAGATTATACGGGTGTTAAAAATTTATTTCTAAAGTAATATTAATTATAAGTGCATATTTTGAAATTGAAGAACATTAATTAACAACTGCAAACAATGATTGTTTCAAAATTCCTAAACAGTGACAAGGGTAGAAAACAGAAGTCGCACATCTTAATACCGGTTATGTCCAACCGTTTTACCCTTCCTAGGAAATCATCCTGATTTCACGTTGTTCCAGCAAAATAATGCCAAGCCACACTCAGCTAGAGTTACGAGTGAAATGTTACTATAAATTACTTTAGCAATACAAAACTCATATAATCTGCTGGTGCGTTTTCATTGACTATCAGTATAGCCGGGATTAGCCTTTGTAAACTGCAGTTTAATTTGGTGCCTTACCTTTCTGAAGTAATACTTTATTGTCTTGCTTTATAATGGGGCTAAACAGAGCCATTGGGTTCAGTTTGCCCTCAAGATTGTATTTAGAGTTCAGCATTTCCAACATCTCGTTGATTTCATCAAAATTGCACCTGAAATACATAAACAAATAAATAATGTTCGGATGGATACAATCTTGGGAAGATATGGATTTAAACATGGATTTTCTTTTTTCCTTTTAAAACTAGAAAGGTGTTCCACGGTCACTTGTGTCGCCTGCGGTGTGCTTATTTCAACAAGTACAATTAATTTTAACTAGAACTGTCGCTAAAGGCAGACATATATCCCTCCACCTCTGCCCCTTTGACCCCTGGACTTTATTGCACCAATAAATATTTCCTTTATGATCACATTCACTTACATGTATAAGGATTCCCACTGGAAACTACAAAGTGTCATAACTGATGATGTGTTTTTTTAAATCAAAAATCTTTTTCTTCAATAACATACCGGTATTCACAACATAGTAAATGAGCATCCAAAGTATTAAAATAATCCACCTAATAATGAATGAGGAGCTTGACAAGATTTCCCTATATATGTAAGTAAATCAAAGGGCCATAAATCATGTAGACATGATCAATTCAAAAATCTTTTTCTTCACTGACATATTCACAACATAGTAAATAAGCACCTGAAGTATTAAAACAATCCACCAAATAATGAATGAGAAGCTAGAAACATGAGATTTCCCTATATAATATATGTAAGAAAATCAAAGGGCCATAAATCATGAAAAATGATCAAATCAAAAATAGTTTTCTTCAATAACATCTTCACATCATACTTATTCAGCAAGCCAAATATTAAAACAAGAGGTCAATGACCTTGAAGCTCTACTGATAGATTTTGATAGCTAGGTGAAGTGAAGTTTCATAAAAACTGTCAAGTAGTTTCAGAGGAGTAGTCGCTACAAGTTGAAGTTTTTACTATATAACTCTAGGTAAACAAAGATGGCCACTGGCAGCCATGTTTAATGTCGAATCAAAATAATTTTTGACAAGGATCAACATCTTGTCATGCTGATCATTTCAGAAAAAGTCCCATATCAATATCACTTACAGTGTTCAAGAAGTAGTCGCTACAAACTTGTTTTTAAAAATCTATGTTTAGCTGTGGTGGCCATCTTGAATTTCCAGCCGACCTGAAATTGTGCTAGGATCAACTAGACATCAAGAGCAACATTCCTGTGAAGTTTCATGAAAATCCGTCTAGTGGTTTCAGAGGAGTAGTCACTACACATTTTTTACTATACAAACTCTTATGTAAACAAAGATGGCCACTGGCAGCCATGTTTAACGTCGAATCAAAATAATGTTTGACTAGGATCAACATAATGTCATGCTGATCATTTTAGAAAAAGTCCCATATCAATATCACTTATAGTTTTCAAGAAGTAGACGCTACAAACTTATTTTTTAAAAATCTATTTTTAGCTGTGGCGGCCATCTTAAATTTTTGGCCGACCTGAAATTTTGCTACGATCAATTGGACATCAAGAGCAACATTCCTGTAAAGTTTCATGAAAATCCGCCAAGTAGTTTCAGAGGAGTAGTCGCTACAAGTGTTTACTATATAACTCTATGTAAACAAAGATGGCCACTGGCAGCCATGTTTAACGTCGAATCAAAACGATTTTTGACAAGGACCAACATCATGTCATGCTGATCATTTTAGAAAAAGTCCCATATCAATATCACTTATAGTTTTCAATAAGTAGTCGCTACAAACTTGTATTTTAAAAATCTATTTTTAGCTTTGGCGGCCATCTTGGATTTTGCATCAACATGAATTTTTGCTAGGATCAACTAGACTTCATGGGCAACATTTCTGTAAAGTTTCATGAATATCCATCCAGTAGTTTCAGAGGGGTAGTCGCTACAAGTTTTTACTATATAAATCTATGTAAACAAAGATGGCCGCTAGCAACCATGTTTAAAGTCGCATCGAAATAAATTTCGACAAGGATCAACATCATGTCATGCTGATCATTTTAGAAAACGTCCCATATCAATATCACTTACAGTTTTCAAGAAGTAGTCGCTACAAATTTATTTATTTTAAATCTATTTTTAGCCGTGGCGGCCATCTTGAATTTCCGGCCAGCCTGAAATTTTTCTAGGATCAACTAGACATCAAGAGCAACATTCCTGTGAAGTTTCATGGACATCCGTCAAGTAGTTTCAGAGGAGTAGTCGCTACAAGTTTTTACTATATAACTCTATGTAAACAAAGATGGCCACTGGCAGCCATGTTTAACGTCGAATCAAAACGATTTTTGACAAGGACCAACATCATGTCATGCTGATCATTTTAGAAAAAGTCCCATATCAATATCACTTATAGTTTTCAAGGAGAAGTCGCTACAAACTTGTATTTTAACAAGAGGTCAATGACCTTGAAGCTCTACTGATTGATTTTGATTTCAGGAAGTAGTCGCTACAGACTTGTTTTTTGAAAATCTATTTTTAACCGTGGCGGCCATCTTGAATTTCCGGCCGACCTGAAATTTTGCTAAGATCAATAAGACATTAAGAGCAACATTCCAGTGAAGTTTCATGAAAATCCGTCAGGTAGTTTCAAAGAAGTAGTCGCTACAAGTTTTCATTATATAACTCTATGTAAACAAAGCAGCCATGTTTAAGGTCAAATCAAAACGATTTTCGACAAGGACCAACATCATGTCATACTGATCATTTTAGAAAAAGTCCCATATCAATATCTCTTATTGTTTTGAAGAAGTAGTCGCTACAAACTTATTTATTTTAAATCTATTTTTAGCTGTGGCGGCCATCTTGAATTTCCGGCCGACCTGAAATTTTTCTAGGATCAACTAGACATCAAGAGCAACATTCCTGTGAAGTTTCATGAACATCCGTCAAGTAGTTTCAGAGGAGTAGTCGCTACAAGTTTTTACTATATAACTCTATGTAACCAAAGATGGCCACTGGCAGCCATGTTTAACGTCGAATCAAAATAATTTTCCACAAGGATCTACATCATGTCATGCTGATCATTTTAGAAAAAGTCCCATATCAATATCACTTATTGTTTTCAAGAAGTAGTCGCTACAAACTTATTTTTTAAAAATCTATTTTTAGCTGTGACGGCCATCTTGAATTTCCGGCCGACCTGAAATTTTGATAGGATCAATTAGACATCAAGAGCAACATTCCTGTAAAGATTCATGACAATCCGCCAAGTAGTTTCAGAGGAGTAGTCGCTACAAGTTTTTACTATATAACTCTATGTAAACAAAGATGGCCGCTGGCAGCCATGTTTAACGTTGAATCAAAACGATTTTTGACTAGGATCAACATCATGTAATGCTGATCATTTTAGAAAAAGTCCCATATCAATATCACTTATAGTTTTCAAGAAGTAGTCGCTACAAACTTATTTTTTAAAAATCTATTTTTAGCTGTGACGGCCATCTTGAATTTCCGGCCGACCTGAAATTTTTCTAGGATCAATTAGACATCAAGAGCAACATTCCTGTAAAGTTTCATGACAATCCGCCGAGTAGTTTCAGAGAAGTAGTCGCTACAAGTTTTTACTATATAACTCTATGTACAGTACAGCTCACGCGAAACCCACACTTTACTCTTTCACGCCGAGTGAGGAATTCAGAAATCGCGTAATTACGCGGAGTTTGGACGATAAAACTACGCCGAGTGGAAATCAGCTACGTGACGAACGACTAGCGTAACTTCGCCGAGATACTCCGCGTAGACGAACTCGGCATTCGCCGAGTCGTCAATTATACAGGTAAATGACCTTTTTAGCGGACTTGAACGAACGACTAGCGTAACTTCGCGGCGATACTCCGCGTAGACGAACTCGGCATTCGCCGAGTCGTCAATTATTCAGGTAAATGACCTTTTTATCGGACTTGAATATTTATGTCTGAAACAATGATGAACGGCATTCGTACAGGTAATGTACATCTGCATAGACCTACGTGTTTTATTTTTATGTTTGTTGTAAATGTACACTGTGCGTGAAAGTAATAAAGTTACCTTATAGTTGACGTTTGTGCTGCTGTACTCTCAAATGCAATTAAACACAACTGTCATGAGGACGAAATAAATATTTAGTTTTAATCTGTAACGGCAACCAATGCTAGCTTCCAAACACAAAACTTAAATACACACTCTATTTCTTAGCACACGTTGTCTTACACGTTGTCAAGCGCGTTGCCATGGTCAGGACTCCGAATCAGGCGTTTTAATGTGTATTGAGCATGTGTATTGAGCAGAGTTACGATATTGTAAACATGTACTCTACATGTACCTGTCGCAGTAACCCGGTTAGATCACGCTTCCATTACACTAGTATAGATAATTAGGGACGTGTCGTGGTATTCTCTTGGATAAATAAAAATGTTATGTAATATGTATACTGAGTAAAGTACAGAATATACATGTATGTAAATACATATTTCGTTTGCGTGCCTGATTGCCTTAGATGTTTTGTGGTATGAACCTAGGTAAGTGGATTTTAAGACCAACTTTATAAAAATATTTGCTGATTTTGTCAAATACGCGGGTTGATCAACAAAAAAAGTTGATACTGGCCTTATAATTCCTTAATTACAAGTTATTTGAAAAAAACAACATATTATGAATTTAGTCTGTCCATTGACAATTTCCTTGACATATGAAAATGTTCAAAAAGTATTGTGTGTTTTTTTTTATGAACAGCACCTGCCGCAATTCGTCGCACCAATAATAATACATAATGAAATATTTAACACTGCAGTAGGCTATCTATTTATAAAAATGATGTAAAATTATCCTTTAACCTAGTAACCAGGGTATCCATTATTGTTAACAGAAGTTTGGTCGTAGAAACACTTAAAAAAAGTATAAAAGTCGAACAGGAAAAGCAGCTTCCCCCAGAATACAGTTAATTCTAAAATACGCAAAACGACAAACATGAATGGAAATGTTAATAAGGAATATGACGTCAAAAACACACAAAAAAGGTTGACAATAGGGCTGTCGTCTTCAAACGGTCAGTGGCAAAAAAACTGGGGTTTAAACCAGGTTCTAGGGTGCACCAAACCTCACTCACCCTACTGTCATCCCAAACTCGAAGCTAGTTTTGGGAGCATAACTCATTCCTTCTGATTCATATGGTGTAGTCTAGTCGATATATCGCAACATCTACATCATTCTTGGTTTGTGATCACTCAGTTACATATTAACATCTGCTAACAAACCCTAACTATTGTGAATTAATAAGAAAAACACTAAACTATTGCATGTGAATTAATAAGAAACAAAAAACACAGTCCTCATGTTTTAATATATAAGCATGTTTTATTTGTGATATTGTGAATACTGTTACTATCAACAATGACACTTAGAGCTAATAAACAAGGAAGATACTTGCTACCTGGTTCAGTACGACGTCGACAAGAAGCACCAAATGCGCACGAGCGGCTTTTTCAGAACGTCGGAAAAGGTGACGTTTTGTACACATTTGTATGATATCGCTGGGTTTTATTTTTGGATTTTAAGCCATTTTCATTACATATATTTGTCTTAATAACTGAGGAAGACTGTGTCCATTAAGTTATACCATGCAGCATCTTACGCGATTTAAAAAAAGTAATTAAATTGGTCTAAAGACATCGCCCTGGCAAATTCCTCTATTCACGAATTAAATCGTAGTTTTAGTGGGAGGGTGACTTTTTTTTTTACAATTGTGTCTACCTGCATATTAAATCGTAGTTTTAGTCGGAGGGGGACTTCTTTTTTTAATAGTGTCTACCTGCATCTATTGGTTCTTATCGATGTTTAATAATGATCTTACACAAGTGCCTGATTAATATTGAATTTATCAAACGAGTTGGATTAAATTATATAATGTGAGGCTATGCGAGAATTTTATCCAAATTGTTCAATAAATTCAATATATAGTGAAGGGGATCTCGTTGATTTCCGTAATCCATGATGTTTTTTACAATTGTGACTACATGCATCTATTGTTTTTTTTCCTTATCAATGTTTAATATATAATGATCTTACACGAGTGCCTGATTAATATTGAATTTATCAAACGATCGAGTTGGATACTGCGTCCATTAAGTTATACCAAGCAACATCTTACGCGATTTACATATTCCAAAAGTAATTAAATACGTCTAATGTCATCGCCCTGATGTCATCGCCCTGGCTAATTCCCTTATTCACAAATTTAACAAAATTAAAACTGAAATAAGCCTGAATATTTTTACATGTAACTTGCAGTTGAATATGTCTATACACTTTTATCTAGACTGTGCTATACTTGAATATTAAATATAAAACGTGTGTATTGATCTATGCCATACTCATAGCGGGCACGCGGGTATACAATAGGAAATGAAATTAATCTGATTGCACTTGTTTTTCGTAATCTCCGGTACTATTCTGCACATAATCAACAGATACATGTACATGACATGATGTACGAACTTGTGCACCGATATAAATCTATTTGCTGATCAAACTTTTACCTGAAAAGAAAGTTGTAATATGTTTAGAAAGCAATATATTGCACTGAATTGTCAATTCCGATAACTACGTTAATTTCAAGGCTTTTGGTGAAATATAAATGGTTGGGCAATTTAAGTGTAAAACAGTTTACATTATCTAAATAACGTATTTTAATTTAATTAAATTGGAATATATATATAGTCGGTGCGACTATAAATTCCGATTTAATTCAATTAAACAGCAAGGTCATTTTAAAGGTTTACACATCTTGTGCATGTAATTGGTGGACCTCTACTTGTTTTTATCAATATAATGTTGCTTCATAATTTGATTAATACTCCTCGTCACAATCAAGCATTTGTTGTGTGCGCGTGCCAATATTTATTACATTACATACATGTACTTGGTGGCCCGTGATTGGAAATATTCTATTCGATTCTAAAAAAAAATGGCCGACGTCAAAGGAAAATTAGTTAATTAAATGTTACGCCGAGATACGCGGCATCCTTCACGCCGAGGTACGCGGAGTTCACAGGTGTGCACTTTTGCTTAATTGGATTCTACGCGGAGTAACTCGGAGTGGTTATCACTCGGCAATAGCGTACTTTCGCCGCGTGAATTCGCCGAGTACAAACACTGACTCCGCGTAGATACGCGCCAAACTCGATACGACCAAACTCGGCTAATCGAGTGAAGTGTGTGTTTCGCGTGAGCTGTACTGTAAACAAAGATGGCCGCTGGCAGCCATGTTTAACGTTGAATCAAAACGATTTTTAACTAGGATCAACATCATGTCATGCTGATCATTTTAGAAAAAGTCCCATATCAATATCACTTATAGTTTTCAAGAAGAAGTCGCTACAATCTTGTATTTTAAAACTCTATTTTTAGCTTTGGCGGCCATCTTGGATTTCACATCAACATGAATTTTTGCTAGGATCAACTAGACTTTATGGGCAACATTTCTGTAAAGTTTCATGAATATCCATCCAGTAGTTTCAGCTGTGAAGTCGCTACAAATAAAAGTTTACGGACAGACAGACGGACAGACGGACGACGGACGCCGCACCACGGCATAAGCTCTGCTGATCTCTGATCAGTAGAGCTAAAAATCTATTTTTAGCTTTGGCGGCCATCTTGGATTGTGCATCAACATGAATTTTTGCTAGGATCAACTAGACTTCATGGGCAACATTTCTGTAAAGTTTCATGAATATCCATCCAGTAGTTTCAGAGGAGTAGTCGCTACAAGTTTTTAATATATAAATCTATGTAAACAAAGATGGCTGCTAGCGGCCATGTTTAAAGTCGCATCGAAATAAATTTCGACAAGGATCAACATCATGTCATGCTGATCATTTAAGAAAAAGTCCCATATCAATATCACTTATAGTTTTCAAGAAGTAGTCGCTACAAACTTGAATTTAAAAAATCTATTTTTAACTTTGGCGGCCATCTTGGATTTCACATCAACATGAATTTTTGCTAGGATCAACTAGACTTCATGGGCAACATTTCTGTAAAGTTTTATGAATATCCATCCAGTAGTTTCAGAGGAGTAGTCGCTACAAATAAAAGTTAACGGACAGACGGACGGACGGACGACGGACGTCGCACCACAGCATAAGCTCTGCTGATCTCTGATCAGTAGAGCTAATAAGAAACCCGCGGGACTTAAAAATAAAAGATAAATGATTCTTAAAGTTTGTAAACATTTTAATAACTAACAAGAGGTCAATGACCTTGAAGCTCTACCGATAGATTTTTGATAGCTAGGTCAACATTCCTGTGAAGTTTCATGAAAATCCATCAAGTAGTTTCATAGGAGTAGTCGCTACAAGTTTTCATTATATAACTCTATGTAAACAAAGATGGCCGCTGGCGGCCATGTTTAATGTCAAATCAAAATTATTTTTGACAAGGATCAACATCATGTCATACTGATCATTTCAGAAAAAGTCCCATATCAATATCACTTATAGTTTTCAAGAAGTAGTCGCTACAAACTTGAATTTGAAAATCTATTTTTAGCCATGGCGGCCATCTTGAATTTCCAGCTGACCTGAAATTTTTCTAGGATCAATAAGACATCAAGAGCAACATTCCTGTAAAGTTTCATGAAAATCCGTTGAGTAGTTACAGAGGACAGAGGAGTAGTCGTTACAATTTTTTAGTAGATAACTCTATGTAAACAAAGATGGCCGCTGACAGCCATGTTTAACATTGAATCAAAACGATTTTTGACAAGGACCAACATCATGACATGCTGATCATTTAAGAAAAAGTCCCATATCAATATCACTTATAGTTTTCAAGAAGTAGTCGCCATAAACTTGTTTTTTAAAAATCTATTTTTAGCCGTGGCAGCCATCTTGAATTTCCGGCCGACTTGAAGATTTGCTAGGATCAATTAGACATCAAGAGAAACATTCCTGTGAAGTTTCATGAAAATCCGTCAAGTAGTTTCAGAGGAATAGTCGCTAATAGTTTTCATTATATAACTCTATGTAAACAAAGATGGCCGCTGACTGCCATGTTTAACACCGAATCAAAATAATTTTCGACAAGGATCAACATCATGTCATACTGATCATTTTAGGAAAATGACACATATCAAGATCACTTATAGTTTTCAAGAAGTAGTCGCTACAAACTTGTTTTTTAAAAATCTATTTTTAGCCGTGGCGGCCATCTTGAATTTCCGGCGAGCCTGAAAAATTTCTAGGATCAACTAGACATCAAGAGCAACATTCCTGTGAAGTTTCATGAACATCCTTCGAGTAGTTTCAGAGGAGTAGTCGCTACACGTTTTTACTATATAACTCTATGTAACCAAAGATGGCCACTGGCAGCCATGTTTAACGTCGAATCAAAATAATGTTCGACTCGGATCAACATCATGTCATGCTGATCATTTTAGAAAAAGTCCCATATCAATATCACTTATAGTTTTCAAGAAGTAATCGCTCCAAACTTAGTTTTGAACAAGAGGTCAATGACCTTGAAGCTCTACTGATTGATTTTGGCTATGGGAAGTAGTCGCTACAGACTTGTTTTTTGAAAATCTATTTTTAACCGTGGCGGCCATCTTGAATTTCCAGCCGACCTGAAATTTTGCTAGGATCAATTAGACATTAAGAGCAACATTCCTGTGAAGTTTCATAAAAATCCGTCAAGTAGTTTCAGAGAAGGAGTCGCTACAAGTTTTCATTATATAACTCTATGTAAACAAAGATGGCCGCTGGCAGCCATGTTTAACGTCAAATCACAACGATTTTCGACAAGGAACAACATCATGCCATACTGATCATTTTAGAAAAAGTCCCATATCAATATCTCTTATAGTTTTGAAGAAGTAGTCGCTACAAACTTATTTATTTTAAATCTATTTTTAGCTGTGGCGGCCATCTTGAATTTCCGGCCGACCTGAAATTTTTCAAGGATCAACTAGACATTAAGAGCAACATTCCTGTGAAGTTTCATGAACATCCGTCAAGTAGTTTCAGAGGAGTAGTCGCTACAAGTTTTCATTATATAACTCTATGTAAACAAAGATGGCCGCTGGTAGCCATGTTTAACGTCAAATCAAAACGATTTTCGACAAGGACCAACATCATGTCATACTGATCATTTTAGAAAAAGTCCCATATCAATATCTCTTATAGTTTTGAAGAAGTAGTCGCTACAAACTTATTTATTTTAAATCTATTTTTAGCTGTGGCGGCCGTCTTGAATTTCCGGCCGACCTGAAATTTCAACATTCCTGTGAAGTTTCATGAACATCTGTCAAGTAGTTTCAGAGGAGTAGTCGCTACAAGTTTTTACTATATAACTCTATGTAACCAAAGATGGCCACTGGCAGCCATGTTTAACGTCGAATCAAAATAATTTTCCACAAGGATCAACATCATGTCATGCTGATCATTTTAGAAAAAGTCCCAAATCAATATCACTTATAGTTTTCAAGAAGTAGTCGCTACAAACTTATTTTTTAAAAATCTATTTTTAGCTGTGACGGCCATCTTGAATTTCTGGCAGATCTGAAATTTTGCTAGGATCAATAAGACATCAAGAGCAACATTCCTGTAAAGTTTCATGACAATCCGTCAAGTAGTTTCAGAGGAGTAGTCGCTACAAGTTTTTACTATATAACTCTATGTAAACAAAGATGGCCACTGGCAGCCATGTTTAACGTTGAATCAAAACGATTTTTGATAAGGATCAACATCATGTCATGCTGATCATTTTAGAAAAAGTCCCATATCAATATCACTTATAGTTTTCAAGAAGTAGTCGCTACAAACTTGTATTTTAAAACTCTATTTTTAGCTTTGGCGGCCATCTTGGATTTCACATCAACATGAATTTTTGCTAGGATCAACTAGACTTTATGGGCAACATTCCTTTAAAGTTTCATGAATATCCATCCAGTAGTTTCAGAGGAGTTGTCGCTACAAATAAAAGTTTACGGACAGACAGACGGACAGACGGACGGACAGACAGACGGACGACGGACGCCGCACCACGGCATAAGCTCTGCTGATCTCTGATCAGTAGAGCTAAAAATCGTTTTTTAGCTGTGACGGCCATCTTGAATTTTTGGCAGATCTGAAATTTTGCTAAGATCAATAAGACATCAAGAGAAACATTCCTGTAAAGTTTCATGAAAATCCGCCAAGTAGTTTCAGAGGAGTAGTCGCTACAAGTTTTTACTATATAACTCTATGTAAACAAAGATGGCCGCTGTCAGCCATGTTTAACGTTGAATCAAAACGATTTTTGACAAGGACCAACATCATGTCATGCTGATCATTTTAGAAAAAGTCCCATATCAATATCACTTATACTTTTCAAGAAGTAGTCGCTACAAACTTGTATTTTAAAACCCTATTTGTAGCTTTGGTGGCCATCTTGGATTTCACATAAACATAAATTTTTGCTAGGATCAACTAGACTTTATGGGCAACATTTCTGTAAAGTTTCATGAATATTCATCCAGTAGTTTCAGAGGAGTTGTCGCTACAAATAAAAGTTTACGGACAGACGGACGATGAACGCCGCACCACGGCATAAGCTCTGCTGATCTCTGATCAGTCGAGCTAAAAACAATGGAGTTTACAGTTTGCTGAGATGACTTTTAAGTGCATTTGTTTAAAAACAAAATGCCATTCTATGAAAAAAGAAAAATTAAAAAAAAAATTGTTTTAAAAAAAGTCTTAGATGAAGTCCATGCATTCAAAACGATGCACTACCCAAGACACAACTATGTCAAAATAGAATGTTTTGTCTTCAAAAGATTAAGCTATAAACTAGGTTTAAAGCATCTAGAGTATAATTATAATTCATTAGAACGTGATGTAAATGTAACAATTAAAGTTATCTGCCCTTTGCTTGGAGGGTGAAGGTCACATCCACATTTGCTTTGTGACACGTTGTGATGTACTACCCAAGAAACAACTATAAGCGAAGTTTTAATGGTCTACTTAGTGCATACAGTTTGTGAGAAATTGACCTAAATGCAAAAATTGAAGGTAAAAATTATTAAGTTATCTGCCCTTTGCTTGGCGGGTCAAGGTCACTTCCACATTTGCTTTGTCACGTTGCAATAAACCACCCAAGATACAACTATAAGCAAAGTCTGAAAGGTCTAGTGCATACGGATTTGCGATAAAATGACCTAAACGCTAAACTTGAATGTTGACGCTTTCGCCTTCACCGCTGCAAGAAAAGCAACACCTATTTCTCTCTTTTTTTTCTTCAAAAAGGCGAGACAACAATCCACCAAATAATGAATGTGGAGTAAGACACACAATATTTCGCTGTATAATATATTTTCCTATATAATATATAAGAAAATGAAAGGCGCATAACTCATAATGTATTCATGAGGAGTTAAACACACAAGATTTTGACCCCTAGAATTATATATATATATATATATATATATATATATATATATATATATATTTATAAGATCACCCGAGGATCTTTGCAATGATGAAACAATTGTCCTCTCGCAAATGATGATTGAAGATGTTTTTAATTCTTTCCTTATGTAAGTCTGTGTAAAAGCATGCAGAATCTCTACATACAAACTTTGGACGAGGGGTTGCAGCCATCTTTGACCCCAGGGACTTCAAACGAGCAAAACTGGATAGACCAGGGGTTAGCAATCATTAATAATAATAAAGAACATGAAGGCCTGTGGTTGCTATACAAGCTAAAATGGCTCTTATATCAAGGGGTTTCTTCAATAAATTCCTTTCAATACCTTTTTACAAGTGTAAAACACAACAATACCCTCAACCGAAATTTAAAAACCCACAACTCCATGCTTACAATTTAAAAGAAGCTTTTAAGTTTTCCCTATTTAAGTCTATGTAAAATATGCAAAAATCTTTATATATAAACTTTAGAAAAAATAACAAAGAAAAAACGCATCCAAACACGAAAAAAGAATCAAAAAAAGAATCAAAAAAAGAATCAAAAAAATGTTTACCTCCAGTGGGATTTCAACCCATGGCCCTAGCCACTCCAGTGGGATTTCAACCCATGGCCCTAGTCCCTCCTGTGGGATTTCAACCCATGGCCCTAGCCTCCCAGTGTACAAGAAGTAATTTGAAGATTTTTCTATGGTGGCCATTTTGGATGTCATGTTTAACTTATGTTAACAAATTTGAAAAACATTCATCTAAAGATCATCCATGTGAAGTTTCAAAATTGACGAAGCTGTTTCTGAGAAAACGATTTATTGAAGGTTATCCCTATATAAGTCTATGTAAAACATATGACCCCTGGGGCGGGGCCAAATGTGTTCCCAGGATTACCATTTGAACAAGCTTGTTAGAGGACCATAAGCTTATAGTAAATGCAAAATATTAAACCTCTGGCTCTTGTAGTTTCAGAAGAATATTTTTTAAGAAATTCCGTAGTCTATGTAAAATATCTGGCCCCCGGGGCGGGGCCAAGTGTAACCCAAGAGTCACCATTTGAACATTTAAACACACAAGATTTTGGCCCCTAGATTATATATATATATATATATATATATATATATATATATATATATTAATAAGATCACCCGAGGATCTTTGCAATGATGAAACAATTGTCCTCTCGCAAATGCTGATTGAAGATGTTTTTAATTCTTTCCTTATGTAAGTCTGTGTAAAAGCATGCAGAATCTCTACATACAAACTTTGGACGAGGGGTTGCAGCCATCTTTGACCCCAGGGACTTCAAACGAGCAAAACTGGATAGACCAGGGGTTAGCAATCATTAATAAAAATAAACTTGGTAAAATTCACAAAAAAAAGAAAAATTAAAAAAAAAGAAGAAAAAAAATTCACAAAAAAATACTTATGAAATAATGAAAAAAATAAATTAAAAAAGAAAAAAAAATTAATTAAAAAAAAAGAAATGTCACAGTAAGTGACAAATGTCCCCGAAGTGACCTTTGACCTGTAAGTGTGACCTTGACCTTGGAGCGACGGACCTGGATTTTGTGTGCGACATGTCGTCTGGTTGTGGTGAGCACTTGTGCCAAGTTATTTGAAAATCTGTCAAGGAATGCCAGTGTTATTGACTGGACACAATTTGACCTTTGACCTCTAAGTGCGACCTTGACCTTGGAGCCACGGACCTGGGTTTTTGTGCGCGACACGTCGTCTAGTTGTGGTGAGCACTTGTGCCAAGTAATTTGAAAATCTGTCCATGAATGTCAGAGTTATTAACCGGACACGAAAGCACTTTATTTTGACCTTTGACCTCTAAGTGTGACCTTGACCTTGGAGCCACGGACATGGATTTTGTGCACGACATGTCGTCTTGTTGTGGTGAGCAATTGTGCCAAGTTATTTGAAAATCTGTCCATGAATGTCAGAGTTATTAACCGGACACGAGAGCACTTTGTTTTGACCTTCGACCTCTAAATGGGACCTTGACCTTGTAGCCACGGACCTGGGTTTTGTGCGCGACACGTCGTCTAGTTGTGGTGAGCACTTGTGCCAAGTTATTTGAAAATCTGTCCATGAATGTCAGAGTTATTAACCGGACACGAAAGCACTTTGTTTTGACATTTGACCTCTAAGTGTGACCTTGACCTTGGAGCCACAGACCTGGATTTTGTGAGCGACACGTCGTCTTGTTGTAGTGAGCAATTGTGCCAAGTTTATTTGAAAATCCGTCCATTATTGTCAGAGTTATTAAGCGGACACGATTGTACAGACGAACGGACAGACAGTGCGACTACTATATGCCTACCTTCGGGGGCATAAAAACTTGAGTGTTTGTTTTAAACTTTTCGATGTTTATGTCGCAGATGTGTACTAGTAAATTGTTCACAAATGGTATTAACGTTTGTTACCATTGTCATCAATTACCGAGTACTCAGTATTATTTGTTCGACAACTGAGTGAGTTCTCAATGAATTGAACACGGACATTATTTGTTATATTTTATCAACAAGAACATGCTTGAAATGGACAGAACACGAATAAAAAATTTAAAACAAATTATTTTGAAAACAAGAAAAAATTAGCTATCAAATTTAGTATCTTTTCAAGGACTCAAGCGATACTGGCCGATATAAAATGTGAGTAACAAATCAATAAACCAGTCAAACGTGCGTATGATCGATTACTAGAATACACAGGAAATAATTCGACATAATCTCCGTTAATTGAATGTGTCTAATGTTTAATGACCAATGGTTAATTAGGCAATTTGTCATGCGGCAGGAAATGAGTGACGTAATCGCATAACAGATCTGCGGATGATTTTCCACTAGGCTAACACGGACAAATTTACGGATCTTTTTTTACCGTCCCCTCGAAATTATCTTTTTGGAAAGAATTGCGAAATTTAATGCCATTGAAATTAAACAGTATTATAGCCTAGGCATTTTTTTAAGGTTTTTACCATATATAGTAATGGTGGCCATCTTGAATGTCGCACTGACTTAATTTTAAAAAATCTAAAAGCATTCATCTAAGGATCATCCATATGACGTTTGGTCAAAATTGGCAAAGCGGTTTCTGAGGAGAGCAAGAGTTATCGACAACAAACGACGGACGTAGAGTGATCCCAATAGATCACCTTGAGCCTTCGACTCAGGTGATCCAAAACAAGATGTCAATGACCTTGAAGCTCTACTGATACGTTTTGATAGCTAGATCAGCATTCCTGTGAAGTTTCATGAAAATCTGTCAAGTAGTTTCAGAGTCGTCGTTACAAGTTTACAACCATGTTTTCAGTTTTGGCCAGTTATGAGCTTGGTCAGGTTGCAGGTTAAAGTTTTATGAAAAGGGGCATTAGTCTGCAGAAATGAGTCAGAGTTATTGGACATGTATAACGGACATTTCCTTCATTTAAGATGAATATGTGTGTGAAGATTCATGAACATAGGTCACATACTTTTCAAGTTATGGCCAAGGTTTGGTTGTTATTGGTCGTGGGGTAACAATATTTTGTGTGGCAAGATGAATATATGTGTGAAGTTTCATGAACATAGGTCAAACACTTCTTAAGCTATGGCCAGTTATAAGCCTGGTTAGGTTGCGGGTTATAGTTTTATAAAAGGGGCATAACTCTATCAAAATGAAGTCAAGAGTTATTGGACATGTGTAAAAGCTATTCCTTAGGTTAAGACGAAAATGTGCGTGAAGTTTCATGAACATATGTCAACTACTTTTCAAGTTAAGCCAAGGTTAGGATGCAGATTAAAGTGTGACGACGGTTGACAGACGACGGATAAACTGATCCATAAGTGTCTACCATGCTACACACGCAAAACACAATGAGTGATGTCATGGCTTAAAGATCAAAAACAACAAGAGCTGTCGGAGAACAGCGCAGCTCGACTATTCGATTTTTCAGAGAATAATAAATTTATAGCTAGTATATGCCATCAGAAAACAAGGCTACAACAATGTGGGGTGGGGTTGGGAGCACAACATAACTATGTGTAAGAATTGACCAAAACTACACAGAAATAAAAAATAAAAATAAATAAAAAATTCGAGTTTTGAGTGGGGTGCGGGGTGGGGTATGGGAGTGAGGTGGGGGTGGATGGTGGGGGAGTGGGGTAGGTGAATGAAGAAACATATATGTGTAAGAATTGACTAAAACAACAAGAAAATATGTAAAAAAAAAAAAAAAAATGCAAGTGTGGGGGTTGGGTGAGAGGCGGGGGTGGTGGTGGGTGTGGGGCTGGGAGGGGGCAACATATATGTGTAAGAATTTGACAAGAGCAACACAGATATATGTAAAAAAAAAAAAAAAAATAGTTTCAAGTGGGGGTGGGTTGGGGGAGCGGGGGGGAGAGGCGGGAGTGGGTTGGGGGCGGGTGGGTAGGG